>CM073762.1:7355046-7543153 GCA_037127475.1 Arma custos
TGCCCTTGATGAAGAAGTTCTCCGAGCTAAGGTGGAAGAAAATCTCCACTGTTCAAGAACTGGCAGGATATTCGAAGTTAGCAAATCAACCGTCGATGACCATCTCAAGGAGATCGGGAAAGTGAAAAATCTTGAAAATTGCCAGAACTCCTGGTTTTTAAGATTCAAGTCGTATTTATATAGAGAGAGTATAAATGGGAAAATTTTATAAATACAACTTCTCGATCATTTTTTTTATAAATTATATTTTATTTATTTTTATTTGATGGTGATTATTTAACTATTTTTATTTTGAAGAGAAAACATTTCAGCATTTTTTGCAGATGCGGAAGACCCGATTTCGAATCCAGTCCAGGACAAATCCTTTCTCTTCAAAATAAAAATAATTGATCCTACTTTATATATTACTAGCTTTTGCCGCGGCTTCGCACGCGTGGAATTTGGTCTGCCACATGAAGTTTTGTGGCAGATCATTTTAAATAAATAAATAATTTAATTTTTTTTTAATTATAAGTTACTCGTACATCAAAAATTTCAGATGTCTAAAATCAAAACTGATGGATTCCATACAATCTTTGAACCCATATTATATTAAGGGGAAAACCCTTGGGGTTGGAATTATCCAAATTTCATTCTTAAATTATACAAAGAACCTATCTGCAAATTTTAAGATCCTAAGTTCCTGATTTGCCTTTAATTATGTACTATAATGGATTCTCCAAAGTACCTAAAAACTATCTGGGATGGGGGTACATGCCCCCGTTCCCCCTCCCCCCCCAATTTAAATCTGGCTGTAGCCTACGTGTTATTCTGATGTATAACCTATATTACTGTACAGTTTCATCCAAATCCGTTCAGTAGTTTTTGCGTGAAAGAGAGACAAACATACAAACTTTCGCATTTATAATATTAGTAAGATTAGTAGGATATCAAAAGAATAGTTTCACTCATGCTCTTTTTGTTATTTTAACAACTATTATCAAGTGCTTTGCCATTAATTATGTACTATAATGGATTCTCCACAGTACCTACAAAACTGTCGGGGGGGGGGGGGAGGGGAGGTGCGTGCCCAGGTGTCCCCTCCCTCCGCTAAATCCGGCCTTGCTGTAGCCTATGTGTTATTCTGATGTATAACCTATATTACTGTACAGTTTCATCCAAATCCGTTCAGTAGTTTTTGCGTGAAAGAGAGACAAACATACAAACTTTAGCATTTATAATATTAGTAAGATATCGAAAATGTTTTATATTAAGTGAACAGTACTCAATTTTTCTTTTTATCCTAATTTATTTGTTGACTTTTCAATGACATATTGCGATTAGTACTGCCCTAAACCCAAAATTAACCATGATTTTTTTTTAATTATTTCACTGAATAGATCCCTTTAATGCTTCAGGTATTTTACAATCCGCGTTGGCGATTCCTGATTTCATAGTTTTATTGCTACAGGCTGTAATAAAAGAGAAGTCTAATGAGCAATCAGGATGAGCGGAAATTACATGGAAAATAATAGTTTTGTAATTGTTGACTGTAATTATTTTGCAAAGAAACATTTGCTCAATAAAATACTCTGTCATTAATGACAGGCCTGTAAAACTTCAGTGTCATTACACCTTGGACATTTTTCTTTGATTATTGCAATTGTATTCTTGCTGTAAGTGATGTGAAGCACAGGGAAATCTGCGGAGATATAATGTAAGCATTTAAGATGGATCTATAATCTTCCATTGCATTTTTTTATTGAACTTTATGTAACTGAGAGAAAGATGGCATTTTTGTAATAACTAGGGGAATACTCCTAACGGCGGATCGACCCTCAATTTACAAATTTTACAACTGTTCATGTTGTTACGGGCTCCTGGGTATTAAAATGAATTAAACAATTCCTTAATTAAAGATACTAATATTTATTAACAAAAGTAACAAAAAGGATACAATTAAAGTATTAACAATTAAATTATTAGACTAATATAAATTTACAATAACAATATTCTAAATATTTATTACAACCTAGGCCTATTTAATTATTACAATAATATAAGATATTACTAATTCTAGACAGCTTAACTAGTTACATAAGTTTGTATGAATATTATAAAACTACACTACAATTTATAACTAATAATTAACACTTACAGTTCACTAGTCCACCGAACGTAAGATTCTTCAAGTATGACAAACTGACACACAGTAACAAACAGAAACAGTTTATTACACTCGCGAGACTGTCACAGTTCACTGATACACTTATTACACTGGCCGGTTCAACACTGACTAATTTATCACACTGACACTCACTTATCACAGATCTTCACCGTGCGTGGTCTACTCTCAGACTAAGACAGACTCGCTCGAGGCGAGGGAAGTATTTAAATAGGCAAGGCCGAACATTCTAGAACACGGAAGGGTAGAGACAATTCTTGAATCTTCTTTATCCTTTTCCGACAAAAGGAGACGATCGAGAAGGTTCTAATCCTATTTTAAATTCTCCCGCCGACGGATTTAAGCCGATAATCCTTTGCTTCCTGTGACCGTAACAATGTAATTTTTGTGTAATTGTAACAATGTCAGATACACGGTTCACCCAGCCGCCTTTCCTATTAGCCCTGAAGATGACCTAGAGTAGGTTAAAACGTCAGCACAAATCTTCACTTATTTGGTGTTTTTTTTTACTGCACCCCCAACTATTTCCATCCTCCGTGTTCATATAATTGTTGTAAAGTAGGCACTTAACGTTTAAGTCGAGGTACCCAAATATCACTGCCAGGTGGAAGTTTCTCAACTTGCCTTTATCTGATGCCATTATAATAAGGCATATATAATAATTTCCAGCAATTCTAAGGCATTTGTTTTGGAAAATTTGTTTGTAAATAATAGGGTGTATAATAAAAAAATGACCGTTTTATCAGATTCCAGAGTTCAAAAGTCTGTAAATATTTTAATGCTATTTATTATTTACCAACACTTAATAATCCCTCTAGAGCATTCCCTAAGCTTGTTTACTAACACTGAACTTATTAAAAAAAAAAACTCAGTTTAGTTATTTATTTCAAAGAAGAAACATGACAGTGTCATGTCATCCATCACAGCCACTGAAGCAACTCGTGAATTTATTAAATATAAAGGGAAAGGTGTCCTTGACCAGCGCACAGCGCAGGAAAAATTTAGCAGTGGAGATACTACGTTGGAAAGGAAGAAGGGCTCCGGGCGACCATTAATGGATACTAATGATTCTCTGACGGAAGCTGTTAAGTCATATCCGTCCACAAGTACTCGCGAACTTGCCAAAGAGTGTGATGTGTCGAAAGATCAAAGAAATAATAATACAAATATTTGGTTAAAGAACGGTCTTTTTTTTTTATATATATCCCATTATTATGTCATATCATTCATTCTATTAACTTGATGAATTAATGATTATACTTCTGTCAATTTCAATAAATTAAAAAAAAAATTTGTTTTATAAATTAATTTTTAAAAATTCTTTCTTGTCATGATATGAGATGTGCTGTCTCTTCTCGCCCCCTCTCTTTCACGCACATACAAACACTTTTTCCTTGGATAGGCTGTTGGAATCCTAATAAAAATTACGTATGATCATCGAAAGAGCATCGATGTTGAAATCGGCATTTATTATCTGTGGGACGATAATATCGACTAGAATGAATCGATGTATAGTATGTAATATCTTGGTAACTTAGCAACAATGGCTAAAGATCGCCAGTATGGCTAGAAGCGATAAGGATCCCAGTCCTGGTAAGGCATATCATGATTTATCGTTAATTAACTATAATTAATGAACCTTAATTCAGCAAAATTAAGGATATTCTCTTTGATTCAAAGCTCTATATTAATCCCCTTCTTTACTATACATCATTTTTCATCAAAAACACCAAGCAACCTTTCAATTTTTAAAAATTTTGGATTTTCGTTAATCAATTTCTTATTTAGATTGAAATCATATCTTCCAGATTACTCGAAAATCCATCCATATCCTAAAATTATCCATACAGCTTCTAAGATCCATAGTATGTTTCGCTTAGATACGCGTCATCTTGTAGCAATCATTCTCATTCTCCTTGCTAAGGCTGGTATTAGAAGAAATAGGAATGGGGTCTGACAATTAAAGAGGATAATCAATACGACAATGAAGTATAACATCCTTAAAGAATGTGGTATTTAAAAAACCAAAACACATTCTTTCCTAAATTGAAGAAATAGCGCAAGCGACAGAATAATGGTATATCTTTTTATTATTTTATATAATTTTACATTCCACATGGATAAAGGAGTTAAGCAGGGTGATAGCCTTAGTCCCTTAATATTTATAGGTTTTATGGATGAGATCCATAAAATATGAAAGAGGAGAACATCACCAACTCTAATTGGTCGATGGAATATGCGTCCTGTCGTCGTCCAGAGCCTTCTCTACGCTGATGACATCGTTCTTCTGGCGGACTCTAAGGAGAAGATGCAGCAAGCCCTTGTGGAATGGAGCTCTAAAGTAAGGGAATGGCAATAAATATTGCCAAAAGCAAAGTTCTTGTCATATCTAGGCATGAACAGGAAGATGTGGGTTTGCAAAGTATTAGAATCAATAAAGCAAATCAGAAACATTACCAGATCTGTAATAGCGTAGTTGGCCACCGAAATGTAGGGAAAGCGACGAAACTTCACATATTTAAAACAATATACCTCCCAACACTTACATATGGGAGTGAAAGTTGGGTCGTGCTTGCCAAGCGCATAAGCCGGACAACAGGAGCTGAAATGAAATACCTTCCCAGAATGGTCGGTAAAAAAAAAGGAGGGACCAAGTGCGGAATATAAACCTAATGGATCAGCTGCAGGTAACAGAACTGAAGACCTCCATCTAAAAAAAGACAGCTCAAGTGGTTCGGTCATGTCTGTCGCATGGACGAAGAATGGCTTCCTAGAAAGGTTATGGAAGCCCGCTCGATAGGCAGAAGACCCCGTGGGCGCCAGAGAATCCTCTATGAGGATTATATCTAAAGAATAGGAAGTAAAAGAGGAAAACCCCTGGCTCAAATGAGGAGTTGTCGGGGCCGGGAAGAATGGCTATGATGGATTGAGGCCTCTCTACGCTAAATGGCACAAAAGAGTTAGCGAAAGAAAAAAAAAAAAATTAATTTTATGTATCTCATTTAGTTTACAATTTCACTTGGTTAAATGACAGCAGCCTTTCGGAGGTACCTTAATCAAACTACCCCAATTAAAGCTTTTTTTTTGTATTTTTAAAAAGTATAATAATAATAAGTATTATGCCTAAGTTCTAAAAAACATCGTCATCAGGAAGAAGTATTGAAATAATAAAAAAAAAGAAAAAACAGTTATTTTCCATCGATGTAAATCACCATCGTAATGACGTAGATGTAGGCTAAATCCTTTTACAGAGGCGTGGGTGAAGATGGAAGGCCTGCAATATTTCTCATCCTTATTTAGAATTCTTGAACAATCTTTCAATCTCTCAATCAATGGAAAAATCCCAAACAAGCATTAAACCTTTCAAAATAACAGTAAATAAAAAATCTTGTCGATATTTAGCCAATTCAGGAGTCACCAAACAGATGCATAATAACGTTAATGATTTATTGAAAGGACGAAATAAAGCATATACAATATGACACTCAAAAAAGACACCAACCAGAAAAAAATGCATTATCAAGGTTATCAGATGTTATCCAATAACATCTGTTAATAACTGTATTATTCATATAATTTTTTTTTTTTTTAACTGGATTTATTCTTCATTTATTTAGGGTAAGAGAAATAAAACCGTTTTCCAATTGTTGTTTATTCATTAATTTTCAATCTTTAGAGACGTTTCGACACTATAGTGTCATTCTCAATCTTTTCTTCTCCTGCATCTTTTAACTTTAATAAATAAATTAACAATTATTACAATACTATAAATAATTTAACATAAATGTCCAAAGATAACACACTATAAGTATAAATACCTGGAAAGTCATACTTTTAAAAATTCTTAGGAGATCACTAGTCCTCCATGGTCAATAAATAATATTGCTTTACAAAACCAAATTTTGATCTTAGAACCATCAGATCCTTTTTCTCATTTCTATGAATCATTATATATATTTCATAATTAATTAATTGATTTGATAAAATATTTTTTAAAATTATATATTTAAAAAATAAAAATAATAATAAATAAACGTTTACATTAAAAAAAAATAAAAATAAAAAATAAAAAAATTAAATTAAAAAAAAAATAATTTTTTACTTTGTATTATTTTTGTTGATGTGCTGTTAGAACATAATTTGTTATTTTATACTAAAGTCTAATGATTCATAGAAATGAGAAAAAGGATCTGATGGTTCAAAGCTCGAAATTTGGTTTTGTAATGCAATATTATTTATTGAACATGGAGGACTAATGATCTCCTAAGAATTTTTAAAAGTATGACTTTCCAGGTACCTATACTTATAGTGTGTTATCTTTGGACATTTATGTTAAATTATTTATAGTATTGTAATAATTGTTAATTTATTTATTAAAGTTAAAAGACGCAGGAGAAGAAAAGATTGAGAATGACACCATAGTGTCGAAACGTCTCTAAAGAGTGAAAATTAATGAATATACAACTGGAAAACGGTTTTATTTCTCTTACCCTAAATAACTGTATTAAAAAAAAAAAGAAAATACTCAAACTAAATATCCATGGAATAAGGAAATTTAAACGTGTAAATAACCACAGGCAATATCCCAATACCACAACCTCAACGCGAATACTAAAGCAAAAAGAAGGTTACAGTTTAACCTAATATAACAATATTAACCTAATAATATATATAAATATCCAAAAAGTACGGAAATAAAGTGAATCTCAGATGCGTAATTTAAAAATTCTCCAACCATATTCTGCATCCTGCTACTACGAATGACCCAATACAAATACTTAAACAAAATATTGATTAAAAACAGCTGACAATAATAAATAATAAAATCCTCATACCAACAGAGATGTACAAGATACTCAATATAAATTATCTGGAATAGAAAATACAAGATACTTTTAAATTAAGTATTTCAGATACTAGATACAAAATACATTCTGGAAAGGTATCTGAAATATTAGATACAAAATACGTATCTTTTAAATACTTTTTAAAGATAAAATACTTTTGTAAGAAAACATTTTATTGAATTTAAGTTTATTTTTTTTACGTGAAACATTTACGAATAGATGGCGTTGATCGCGCAAATATGGCAAGACAAAATATTAAATTTTCAGGTTTTAATTGAGACTTAAGTAAAATCAGTTCTTCAAACATTTTATCACTCGTTTTTCTTCGATGATGCTTCATAATCATACCCTCAAAAGACAGTAGTCGCTCCACATGGGCAAAGCATTATCTTTATTATGTAGCTATTGCAGTGTTTCTAAGCCAGCGGTGCTGCCAGAATAGAGGATAACTTCTTTTACACATTCTTTCTGCTCTTTTGGTAGCCATTTCCTTTTAAAGAACAGATGTAACACTGAGTGTGTATCTATGGCAACATTTAAAATTAATTAAAATGTCACCATAGAATCTTGTCACATTTTGTGAATAAATGCATAGATAACTATTACTAAAAGTATTTTAGAAAACAGTATTTACAGATTACTAAGATACCAAACAAAGGGTATTTAAATACAAGATACAAAATGAATTTTAAAAAAGTATTTTAGATGCAAGATGAAAATACGTATTTTGTAGTTTTTATCTGTATTTCAGATACTTGTATCTCAAATAAGCCGCTTCTCTGCTTACCAAATATCAATAAAAAGAACAAAAACGTGTCCCTAAACCAACCTGAGACAGCATCCCACCACCACGGTCACTGAACAGCACCTGGGAAAGGCTAAATAAATATAGAGTTTTGATAGAAATATCAAAAACGGAAAACACTAAACCTTTGAAGAAGTACAGCAATTAACCGGATTCCAAACTAATCCATCCAAAATACAGCATTCTACCACCCACCACCACCTCTGCTGCCAAACAAATATTTATATATATATATATATATATATATATATATATATATATATATATATAAATATTTTTTGAGAGATTATACGAATATCATTTGGAACTTATCGGATTTGAGACCTTTTTTTGAAACCTTCCCTTGGAAATTCACGAGGAAACCTCCCTTTGAAAGCACTCCTAGAGTGGTTCACCTATCTTCAGTTGCTCTCTGCTCCGAAGACGTTTCAATTTCCTTGTCGGATTCTACAGTAATGTGTCTGTTTAATAATGTTTGTACCAGTAGTTTTGGGTAAGGATATATACTAAAGTAAACATCCAAAAACTGCAAAAAAGTGCAATAAAAATTGTACCACCGCTACAACCCATTGAGTATTGGATTTGGTACATGGTAAAGACTGTACAGTTTTAAAGGTTGTACAAGGTAGTGATTTGACGATTACGCTCAACAGCCAGTTATTCTCCTAATTTATAAGGATGAGCCCAAATAAATCTCATAGAGTTTATTCACGGCTATTCATATAATAAAAATTATAACTACTTATCTTGAATTCCAAAGATAGAGATCATTAACCCAGATACTTACTGAGTTATCTCTGAAATTTTATATTATAGGCGTTCCAACATGGGTTACCTCAACCTGTCAGAGGTGAGCTCCACACCTCTCTGTCCATCCAATTCCTTCCTGGAGACCCCTACCGGCCATTCTCTTTACATGGCCGTATCGTCTTAGGCAGCATGCTCCGATCCTTTCTTTGTTGATATATTCACATCGATCCTCTCTCGAATTTCTTCGTTTCTTAGTCTATCCAGCCTAGTGACACGGAGACATCTCCTCCAGATATCCATTTCAACCGCCTGCACCTTTGACTACAGACGGGAGCTCATAGTCCAAATTTCCGAACAATAAGTCAGAATAGATTCGATAATGGTTGTGATATCACTGTATTCCATAGGACCGGATGTTGCGCCTTTAGAAATAAAACTATAATAAACAATCAAACTAGAATAAATATAACAAAGAAAAAAAAAAGTTAAATCTCCTTACCTTCAATTCCTGTTAGTTGTACTGCACTTCTTCACTAACCTTCTGTCACTACATTGGACTCTTGAGGTCATGGTCATGGATATTTCAGTATCTTCATTAAAGTCACGTGTTCACACAACTCCTTTTGAACAATGTTACCTATCAAGGAGACCTTGGAATCATCTTCTTTCTTACTTCAATAAATGTTTATTAAATTTCCATTAGGTATAATTTGTTCTGAACGGCCTAGAAGAACAGTTAGTAACTATATAGATATAATCAGTAGTTGTTACAACAATGTTATAACTAGTCTTTACTACCAATAAAGAAATCACGACAAGGCAAAGATCAAGGTAGCAGCATCCTATATCCTTATATATACCTGATGACTTCGTGCATCCTTGATGGCCGTAAATGGCAGATCCTCTTCATAAAAAAAACTGTGTGGGTGATAAATAGTAATTTCTTATCTGAGGAGGCCATTACGAGTTTACTTGTGTTAAATAATCAAGTATAATAAGTAAAGACTCTAATAAAACATTGCCGCAACATTAAAAGATATAATTATAATGCAATTGGGAAAAACCACAATGCAAAGCTTTATGTTTCAAAAATACACCAACTTACCAGTCGACGTTTCGCCTATTCAGGCATTATCAAGACACCAAAAACAAAAAGGGGGTTATGTGAATCACATCTCGAAGAAAAAGGTGCAATACATCCCAACGATCAACAGCCTAAACAGGCTCCAAACATGAGACAGCACCCCGCCACCAAGACGTTCAACATACAACGTCTACGGAGTTAAATAAACTTATATTACTTATCTTACTAATATTATAAATGTGAATGTTTGTATGTTTGTCTCTCTTTCACGCAAAAACTACTGGACGGATTTGGATGATACTTTACAGTAATATAGGTTATACATCAGAATAACACATAGGCTATAGCAATCGCGGATTTATGGGAGGGTGCAAGGGGGCACGTGCTCCCCCCGACAGTATTTTAGAAACTGTGGAGAATCCATTATTGTACATTAATTAAGGCAAATCACATGATGATCTATGTGAGGGCACGGGGGCATGTGCCCACCCCCGTTATAGGACATAATTAAAGGTAAATCAGGAACTTAGCATCTTGAATTTGTAGATAGGTTCTTTGTATAGTTTAAGAAAGAAATTCGGATAATTCCACTCTAAGGGTTTCCCCTTTAATATAATAGGGGTTCAAAGGTTGTATAGAATCCGTCAGTTTTGAAGTTAGACATCTGAAATTTCGGATGTTCGAGTAGCTTATATTAAAAAAAAATAATTAAATTATTTATTTAAAATGATCTCTCACGAAACTTTACGTGGCAGACCAAATTCCACGCGTACGAAGCCGCGGGCATAAGCTAGTGAAACATAAGGCTTTGCATTGTGTTTTTTCCCAATTGCATTATAATAATAAATAATAGTGTTTCTTTTTGAGTTTTTGGCTCTATTTTAGTGATTAAAAGATATATTTAATAAACTTCATGTTCTTCCATTACGTTTAAAAAAAAATGGAATTTTATAGTTCCCGAAAATGGTGGACGTATCTAAGACCGGCAAAACTTTCATTTGCCGGCAAAATTGTAAAACGCTTAGGGACCATTAGAACACAGATTTCGTGCAGTAACAACTTGTAAAACGTGCAATAAAACCCCCAAAACGTGCAAAAATGTGCCAAGATCGTCTCATCCTATTCTTTAATGTGTAAAAGATTAAATTTATTTTTTTATGTAATAATGTAATAATTTACTCATAACAAATTAAGGCGAGATGTTCAAAATGTTCGAACATTTATTTGGGAATTTTTGAAATTTCGGTATACCGATTTTCCAACTGAGTGTTTCTTTACTATCCACATATAGGGCTATAAATAATTTTATTCGCAGTTTCATTCAATGTCAACACTAAGAAACACTTTAAGCTCCTAATTAATTACAAAAGACTCATACAAAATAATTATAAGACCTTTTTGGACTTGCGGAGTAAAGCTTCGGAGCTCCACAAAATTTCTCTCGTATCCAATCCTTACAATAAAAAATCCTTCGTAAAATCCTCAATGCTTCTTACTTGGCTACGAATAAAATCATCCATAATGACCATGATGTCCCATTAGTTGCTGATTTGACCCGATATCAAACCTTTCAGGACAAACTTTATTCCCATTCAAACCCACTTGTTTCAAACCCTCTTCGATTCCCGGTAATCCTCCAAAGCATCTGAAAAGAAGACGGCATCATGACCTTTCTAATTTTAATCTCTTATGCCATAAAAACTTTATCAACTTAGCTTCAGAGCTTGTCTGCAAGAAGGCACTTGTGTCACTATTAGTCTTCTAATGCTATTCCAACCTCACTAGTAGTTTTCCCCGTTTTTTCCAAAAGATTAGGTTTTTGGCTTATGACACTTTAGAAATTACATAGCGATATATTTTTTATAATTACAGCTTTTGTCCGATAAATGCAGCGTATAGTTTAGTAATTTGAGAGACTTTTGGAATAATAGAATAATTTCATAATATAATATTAATAATTACAAACCAGTCTTAGCGCAATGCTCTCACCTACGCCTCGGTATACCACGAAGACGCATCCCAGTCGGTACTTATTAATCTTATAGGAATTCATTCATTACTGAGCCCAGCAATTTTAGAAAAAAATCTTAATCTTCGGGACGATTAAGGCTAAGATAATATTCACTAGGTACATGCTTCGCAATTCCGCGTTGTGTAATCTCCTAAATTCTCTAGTGGTCTTACCTTATTTGGACTGAATATTTTATGCAACACCTTAAGACTTACATTCTTCAGCATTAGCAGCGACATTTCATATTCGTAAAGAAGAGTTGGAAGGATGGTGGTTTTATAAATTCTACGGTTTCTAGATTTTTCGGTACAAAACACGCGAAATTGTGTTTTTATTACTTGACATTTTTTGAATAATCGATATTCTATTTGTTTGTTCTTTCTTTGTGATTACGATCCAGCAGAAGTTACTATTACGTTAGAGATACGTAGTAGATTACAATTACTAAAGTAATCTAGTAGTCCTAGTAAGTACTTAGGTACCTAGGTACCTGCTCCGGTGGTCTGCTTCCCACACTACGTGTAAAACATCTACTCGAGTAAATTGCTCCTGCAGAGTTAAGTATCTCTTTGGAACGCACGACTCTTTGGAACTTTGTAATCAGGACTCTTCGCTCCATTCCTTCACTCCACGGCTAACTACCCGTCTCCTCAACAGTTGATTCTTATTCATCTTATTCCCAAGATCTGGATTAGTTTCGACGATTCGAAAATAATCTGAAATTATCCTTGAGAAACCAGTCTTTTATTACAAAATTCAATCCGTAGATTCAATAGTTATAAGAGTAGTATATAACCTGTTGGATACGAAATCAGTAACAATCGCTTAATTAAAAATTAGCAACGTCAGACTTAACACTATCATCCCATTTACATTTTGATCTTTTGGGATTCAACTTAGGTTTCTGATCATAATGACAGCACATTAGCTATAGTAGAAGTCGTGGGTCGAACTATCTATTTTATTTTGACCTCTCTCTATCATAAACCTCCTAGTTTTCTTAATGATTGTTTTTTTTTTTTTTCATCCAACTAATTTGACGATTTGGTCAAACGCTCGTATCAGCCGATATTACGAAGAGTTGAAGTGGCTTTACCCTTCCTTCGTAAGTATTTCCTAGCTTCTTTTCTTTACCAACTTATCCAATCCCGCCGACCATCATACATCTCCGATCTCCTTAAATTCAAAACCTCGGTCCACTCCCATAACACCCCTTCTCGGCTCTCAGACCTACATACAGCATCCCACGGAACAACTGCTTTTGATAGATCTTTCCTTATCCGATCCTCGTCCCTTTGGAACTCTATACCTTCTTCCATTCGTCGTTCCAATAATCTTTCAACCTTCAAATCCCGTATATTCAATCACCTTATATCCTTATAATTCCCAAAAAATCGGATATAACATACTCAGTTTTCAGATTAATATTTTCTAACTGATAAAGGAATGATGTGTTTTTATTTATATATAAGTATATTAATATCATTATATATATATATATATATATATATATATATATATATATATATATATATATATATATATATTTATATTATTGACGGTCCACTCATCTAGTTAGATATTTTTAAAAACAAGTTATATTATAGTAGTAAATATTGTTCATATTTTTGTTTCATTTTCTGCTTTCTTAGTTTCTACTTGACTTTGTAATTTGCATACAAATGTAATTATCTATTGTTTATCTTTATATAATTATTGTAATCTTATTTCTGTTTTGTTTTTTTAAATTTCTTGTACTCTGTTTTCTTTTTCTTTTTTCTTTTTAAATGTTATCACTGTAGGTAATTCGTTACTTTTTATTTCTCATTAATTCTTCCTCACTCAATAAGAAACAATAATACCCTATATTAATATACTCTAAGACGTAATAATACCCTATATTAATATACTCTAAGACGTAACAATACCCTATAAACCTGTATTGTTATTCTAAAGGGACTTATCCCAGAATAAATAAAGAATTTATTATTATTGTCATTATTATTTATTTATCTAGCTGCACGAGTGATGATGGATTTAGATACTTTATACTATTTATTATATTTAGATTATATATATTATATATATACTACATATAGATAGACTATATATATTATTAATAATATTATTATATTATAGACTATAATATTATTATTATTAACTATAATATTATTATTATTATTATTATATTATGTTATATCATATTATATTATTATTATTATAATATTATTATATTATAACATTATAACTATAATATTATTATTATTATTATTATATTATATTATAGACTATATATTATATTTAGATACTTATACCAATTTCATTTCTCATTTTAGGTACATGGATCTGCAATGTTTCTCTACCTCCATGGCACTTCAAGAAGTCAATATGCATTAATATGCAACAGTGTATTAAAATTTTACTCATGTTATCCCCTACGTTTCGGACCTCCAACCGGACCATTTTCTCCTCTTGATATTAGAGTGGTCAATTAATATATATATATTCGTATAGACCATTTCGGATCTCGCAGTAACTTTGTTTATTTCCTATCCTTTGCAGGAGTATTTCCTGTCTCCAATATTCCTTCATGCGTTCATGGCAGTTTCCTCTGATCCTCTGTACATCCTTCTATGCTCTTTCTTCATCCTGAAACTCTTCCAGATTTTTCACTTTGTTCTTATATTCATTACTTTCCTGTCCTACTTTATTAGTCCACGCTTTCAAATAATAATTACTCGTATTCAAGATTATTTTTATATTTTATTTGTGTCTCCATGAGTGTTTTATTATTTGTGTATTTTATGATCAACTGATCGGTTGTTTTTATTATGTTTTCTGATCAGCTGTTTCGTTTTTAAATTTGTTTCTATATGATCTTAACTATTCAGACAATGTATATAATTTATCGGTATACTTTCTATCACGGCTCAGCTTGAGCTTTAAGTTTATTTCTTTCTTAATAGCGTTGCACTAAGTGTTAATACTCGACACGAAGTGGAAATAGATCACTGGCCCGCTATCCGCTAACCACTTGACACCAGCGATTAATGCAATTTCTCAGCTATGTCGAACACAGCCTTTAGCCAGTGAGATAAGCGTTTGTACTGGCTTCGTGAACTTGATCTAACGGTCGTGATAATTGTCCTATCCCGGTCTTAATCGGAGCTCATACAGCCGAGCTGATATAGCTAACTATATCATGGCAGTTCGCGGGGTATAAAGTGCTAATAGGGCTGTTATAGCAGTACTGTCGTGACAGTTAGGAAGGAGGGCAGTCGTATTCTGCCAGATGAGTTGAAGGTATGGCATGCTATAGACTACTTAAAATCTACTGCCTTAGTGTATAATGGTTAATTCGATTTTTTTTCTTGTACTCAGGGAAGTGAAATCGTGTTGTTTTCGTAGTGAATAAGAGTCTAAGTACTAAATCACAAACTCAAATTAATGCACTCGCTATTCAGGAAAAACTCCAAATTAGATTTAAGACCGAAATTAAACACGTGCACTTACTTACTAAATCCAGTTTGGAGATATGCTTTACAAATTTACGGCATCACGAAACAGAATCACAGAAAACGACTGCAAACTTTTCAGTCAAAAGTACTTAGACTTATCACTAATGCACCATGGTACGTCAATAAGAAAACTCTGCATACTGACTTAAAAATACCAACGGTTGACGAACACATACGAACGTACTACAAACGCTTTCAAGAAAAACTATAAGGACACCCAAACCCATTGATACAACAAATGGCCACTACTCTCATGCCTGAGAACACTAGGAGGAGACTAAAAAGGACGTGGATGAGGGATCTATTGCAGTAGGAAATTAAAGCAAGCCAATGGAGAGGTAGCTGTTGGCTACTGTTCTTCGTCATGCCTTCCAAGTCGTTTTGTATTTTTTTTTTCAGTCGACCAATCTGCTGATTGTCTATTACTTTATTTGACAGGTGTGGATGGAAATATAAAGAGAAAAAAAAAAGATTCTAAGTCAGGCATTGGCTTGGAAAGGAGTTATTGCTTATATTACAACTCCTTTTCAAGCCAAAGACTTCGAGAATGCAACGATTCAGTTTCCCTAAATTCAGTCAACTTAACCACTTATTCACCGGGGCTGGAAATATATATCATCTACGAAAATGATTACACAAAAAAGTTACATTCACAGATATGGACTTATGCCACGCAAGTGTAGAGCTGATGCCAATATACCACTTGCAGGCCATACAAATCTTTCAGTGTTCCTTCGTTATTGCTTGTTTGTTTTTTCATTTGTCGTCAATTAATGCTGCTATAGCTAATCGGGCGATGCTACGGTGGGAGTCCTAAGTTTTTCTATCCTTGTTTAATTAGCATAATGGGGATCTCTAACGAGTACCTGACATCGTACAGGTTCAAGACCTCCGTTTAATATAAATGTATATAAATTCTGTAATTCTTCCTTGGCCCTGCAAAGTTTTATATAGTATTTTTCTGTTTCTTTCTTAGCATCTGGTCAGGGGGTGGAGTCAATAATAACAACAAAAAAGAAAAACTAGTGGCAACGTTTCGGCCTACAATGTTGGCCATCTTCAGGGATAAGAAAGAAAATTGACTGCACCCCCTGACCATATTCATCCTTTATTAGTATCTTCCAATCAAATATTTCCCTCTCTATTTTGCGTTATCTTTGACTGCACCCCTGAACAATTCAATCCATCATTTGAATTATCCAGTCAACGACAGAACACTTGGACTCAAATATTATTCATTCCCTGTTTTGTTGAACAGCTGTAGTTTTGTATTTAACTTCCCAGCTATAAATATGTTGCCTTTCTTAGATTTTTTATTTCATTGGATGACAATTAATGATGCTACTGTATGTGATTGACTAGTCAGTTCTGACTATTGATATGTGATCTGGAATGATTGATCTTCATTGATGTCAATTCAATTGACAAAACGTTCACTGTTAGTAATAGAGGCTTGAGGCTTTGTTTTTGGAGCGTTTCAAGGTGCATACTTATCTATTAAGGAAACTTCAGAAGGAATATGCTGCTTGAGGTCTGGAAATGAACAGGAAGAAAACAGAGTGCATGCGAATACAACCCTATCCCTCGAAAATTTGGAAATTGGAAAACCTATTAATGCAAATATCCAGGAAGATGGCTAACAGACGATGGAAGCTCCAATAAAGGTATAACAGATAAAATTGTAAAAACCAGAAAAAATATTGGGTGACTTAACTCTGTTCAGTGAAGCAAAAAGGTTAACTCTACAGATCCAAAACGTGGACGAAACGAAGGTGTTGGGTGGAGACGCTGTTGTGTTATTTCCAGAATTCAGCACGTCCCTAATAGATCAATTAGGCAATTGGTGGATCAGAAAACGACGATCCTCTTCGCTATAGAAACAAGAAGATTGAAGTGGTATGGCTACTTAAAAAGAATGGCAGAGGACCGATGGCCAAAAATAATGGAAAGGAGGAAAAGAGGACGACCCAAAAAAAGATGGTTGCAGGATCTGGAGGAGAGCATGGCAGCGGGGGGTCTTAGGGGAGACTGGCTGGATCGAAATCTGTGGCGAGAACTTTTAGGGACGTAAAACAACCAAGTTGTTAAAAATCGTTTATAAAGAAAAATCTTTTGTAAGTTTAAAGTGATATATTAGTGATATATAGTTACAGTTTATATATAGTTTGAAGTTTGGTGAGTGTATATTGAATTTTGAATTTCTGAAGTATCTATCAGCTGTTTATATCTAACCTTAACCAGCTGGGGTCGAGTAACCTTCCTTATGATTCATTAGTTGCTTTTGAGCCTTGGAGGTGGTGGGATGTTTCTTGGGTGCATTATTCATGTCTTGTTTTGCTGTTATTCTCTTACTACCCTGAGGATGCCTGAATGGGCGAAATATTGGACAGATATTTTCTATTTCTGTTTTAGTTTGGAGACTTAAAGCTTTTCGTTGGAATTTTTCCAGGGTCTTAAGATATATAGTTACTTTTATTCAAATTATCAAAGACTTTATTCAACTTGTCAATATATTTAATGTGTTATGCTATATTGGCTTTACTGCCCAAGCTATGATCTCAGAGAAAAGTCAGATCCTTTGATATAAATATATTTAAATACTAAACGGGGATGCCACCCTGAGATCGTTATACTTAATATATAATAATTTTATGTTATTAATAAATAAGAGACTTATATAGTCTTCTCCAAAGGTTAACGTGGTTGACTGACCAGGAGTTGTTTATTAAATAAGAATAATTAAAGAATAATACTATATTTTATTTGTGCTGATCATGGTTACAGACTTATAAATCTTAAAAACAACTTACAATGAAAACGGGAAGCTATAGGTGACTTATGATGCATGGGGCTTCATTCTGCATCCTCCTCCTTAAGTCTTGACTTCACTGCTGCGTACCTACAACTGCCCCCTCTTGAAAGTAAAGTAATGAACCCTAAGGATCATTTTACTCTACCTGGCCTAGGCCCCTTATATAGCAGTTAATTAATAAATAGCCAAATTAAATTCACGATTTATTATTTTAGTTATTGGAGAAAGTATTCTGACGTGTGTGCTGACCAGATATGCAAATTTAGGCTGTAATCCATGGAATATGCAAAATAAAATTCAGTGTTTCTGCCTCATATCTATGGATTACTAATGCATAATAAAAAAAAATAAAACACAATTCGCATTCAAATCTCAACGATTTGCATACATTATTGATCACTTTTTCAAACTTTTACTTCATTAGCAGACCATCGTAGAGAAAGTATAAAAAAAAGATTTTCGTGACATCGCTTGATTTACGCGGTTTAAGGAATTCTGAATAAAATATATCATTTATTACTTTATCGTTGCCCTCATTAACAAACAAGTTATGTTTCCATAAACTATTAGGTGTTTTAGAAAAATGTATTCAATGCTTCGAACTATTAGAGAAATATCAATGTAAAAATCTATCTAAGATATACGAGGTGTGATAAGAAAATACGGTGAATAATTTTTTATTTCGGTGGAGAACGGAGATAGTTGGGAGGTGCAGTAAAAAAAACACCAAATAAGTACAAGACTTATATTTAATGTGTGCCGACGTTTCCAGCTACCTTGTAGGCCATCTTCAGGGCTATGGGAGAGAAACAAACAGAACAAAAAATATAAAAAACGTTACAGTAACAAGAATATAATGGCATGTAATGTAGAAAATCAAAATAGTGACAGATATGAAAATTAAAGATAACGAATATTAAAATAGTGACAGATATAATAAAATTAAAATAGTGACATATATAATAAAATTAAAATAGTGACAGATATAATAAAATTAAAGATAATGAACAGATATTAAAATAGTGACAGATATAATAATTAAAGATAAGGAATATAAAATACAGAAAATAGATGTACAGAAAGGATAAAATGTGAACATAATATAAAGGGAAAGAAAAATGAGGAGGTAAACAGAAAGATACAAAATGAGAAGATTAAAATATAAAAAAGGTGGAATATAAAGGATTTAGAAAAAACTAGTTTAATTATAGATATAAAATTTATGATAATATACTTCTAGAGATTAAATAATAAACTGTATGAAAAATAATACAAGAATATGTAGAAAGAAATGAATAACAGAAGTGAACAGAAATGTAAAAAATTTGAAAATATAAGTGAAAAATGTTTGTAAACAATGTAATGTAATGTAAAAATGTTGAAAATATAAATAATTTTTTATCTCAAAAAGTAATAAACTTACATCGAATTCGATTTAATCTCCTTCAAAGCACTGTTCTTGGCTTATAAAATTTTGTTTATAAAAGTTTCGCTTTAAAATTTTTTTTTAAATTTCCGCTTTTAAATCGCTCGTACCACAAGTATACAGCGAGTTAGCACATTATCCTCATTCACAGATCTTAACATTTCTTGAGCTTCTTCGGCATTCTTTTGCAGCTTAAAACAAAACTTAATGTTAATGTGTTATTCGAAATCCATGACGCGACAGCCACGATAAACAAGACCTCACCCAAGCGGCTCTGGCAGTCGACAGACAAGCTTCAGCGTGTTGAAACTTGTCGCTGTCAATCTCGACGGATCACGCTACTAGGCAAATTTCATCACATGGATGTAGGTAGCGTCAGCAGTTACCGCTATAAAAATTCATTCACATTTTTTTATCACACTTCGTAGGTAGGTAAAGGAAATTTCGGTGGCCGGTGAATTGTTCATTGGTTGGTAATATCGGCAACGAACCTTTTTGGTCGCTCTGATTTTTACTAATATTATTGTTGTCATTATATCGTTACCGCTATGTCCTAATAATAAATATTATTACACGTATTAATAATAATAATAAATTCTTTATTTATTCTGGGACAAGTCCCTTTAGAATAACGTAACTGTACATTATTGTGGCCTTTGGAGCCTTAGAGTACAAAGAAAAAAAACAAAAAAGTACAAAGAAAAAGAACAAGTAGAAAAGTCAATCTATAAAGCTGATTAAATAATAATAAATAAAAAAATAGGTTCTTATGATATTGAAAAAATGAAGATTTCACATTACTTCACATTAAAAATAAAAATAAAAATGAATAAACAAAATAAATAATATTCTATTGATAATTTTATGTTTGTACTTCGGGGAACTGGAGGGATAGAAAGTAATCAAATATTAATATCAAATATTAAGGAATCAAAAAAAAAAAACCTAGCCTATTAATTTTAACTCTATTTTATATATTATATGCGCTAAATTGCCGCGCCAAAAGTCCCAGTGTTCAAAGTCCCAGAGATGGATCCTATGGGATCTAAGACCCTCATGTCACCCAGCCAACTGGGTACCCAAAATAAGGAGAACAAATCTAGCAGTTGAGCGTGATCTAGGACAAATCACCTCCCTACACAACTGTTGTGCCAGTAACAGGTCAGTATATACCAGATACAGGAACCCAAGATCCTTCATGGGTTGTAGTGTTACAGGCATATGTTATCGAATATATGCGCAAATATGTTTAAGTTTTTTTGTACAGATTTTAATTTTACTGTCTCCATTTTTATTGGAGACAGAACCAATTTTACAGGGTTTTTTAGACATATATATATATATATATATATATATATATATATATATATATATATTTTTTTTTAAATCTGGAATTTTGAACAATTTCCACCCTCAGATATGTAGATACGACTTTCGTCTTCAAAAATCTGTCTGGTAAATTAATGAGAATTGCTAAAAATGACATTTTTATAACGATTTTGAACTAACCTAATTTTTTAGAATTCTTAATTTTTTAAAGTATTTGTTATGATAATAACAAATTAGTTTTTGAAGTTATGAGATATTTTTTATGTAATGGAGGATCTCTTTCAAGGTGTGTTATGAAGAATTATCTGCAACCAGAAACATGACGATGGTAAAAAAAATAAAAACAATAAAGGTATTGGGTAAAGAATATGTCAAGAATTAAACTACACACCGCAAAAAAAAAATACTTTTTTATTTTGTTTTATTTATAGTTACTTTTTTATATTTTTTATTTAATGATGATCCCCGAAGATTCAACCCAACCTGGAGGATCAGGTTTTTCGTTTTGGGGTACCCTTCCCCTAGACAAGTTAGCATCAATACGGTTTTGAACCTAGTCGGTCCATCGTAGGATATTTTGCATTACCCAAGGTCCATCACTTGGAGGCAGCCTACACTTTTTTTTAAATTTGGATATTATAGTATGACTCTTTTTTTCTCGACGCCTGTGAAAATCAATAACTTTAATAAAATTATTGAATAGTTATTGCAAAGTGTCAAACAAGCTTGTAGGGTAGGATCATTGTGTTTTTGTTCTAGGTTGTCTTAATAGTTTATTTCTAGGTTATCCAACATTCATTCCGGTTGTGTTTCAATAAGACGTACCGACGTTTTCGGACAATTATCCAACTAACAGTTGTACAATTGTCTTACCGTTATATGTATTTATCTCGGGGTTGGGGGAGGGGAAGCGAACGTTTTACGATGATAACTTTGGGAGAAAGAAATAAAAAACAATTTAAGAAATTGAAGCAGTAGAAAAAACGTAGTGATTACACTTGATGAGGTTGTTATAATATATTTTAAAATTCGTTGTAAAAAGTTATTTCAATACTATTTCCTATTAGGGAACAGTATATATATATATATATATATATATATATATATATATATATATATATATATATATATATATATATATATATATACAAAGGGTGTCCCATTTCAAGTGGATCAAGATCAAACGTTTTTAACTTTTAAACGAAACAAAATTCATAAAAACGATTCAGGTAAAAGCTATAATTATTCAGGCCTAGTTTGAAGAAATAAAAAAACATTTTTTGGTATTTCACTTCAAGTGGTCAATATCGACCTTCAAAAAACGTAGTTCCTTCTTGACCCCCATTTATTTTTAATTTTCTGAAATGTACAATACAAAACATGGAAAAAATGTATGTAAATTTTTTTTATATCTTTCATAGGTCAAGTAGAAGAACTATCTGAAGCTCACTACTTCAGTATGCTGTCTTCACAAAAGGTTTTTAAATGTCCAGACATTTTCTGAAACATTCAAAATACCTTGATTAGTAAGTTATTTCGATTAAAAACTCTTAAATAAAATAACTTAATGCTACATTACGTTTCCCCGTAAAGAAAGTATACTAAAGTAGTTAAATTAGAATGCTATTTTTACTTAAACTATGAAAGATAGCAAAAAATGTTACATAATTTTTTTTCATGTTTTGGATTTTCAATTTCAGAAAAATAAAAATAAATGGGGTTCAAGAGGAAACTACATTTTTTGAAAGTCGATATTAACCATTTAGTAAAAAACCAAAAAATGTTTTTTTTTTATTTCTTCAAACTAGGCCTGAATAAGTACATATTTTACCTGAATCGTTTTTATGAATTTTGTTTTGTTTAAAAGTTAAAAACATTTGAAATGGGACACCCTGTAAATACTTATGATTCTCGAGTTTCAGTCAGATCTTAAACTTCTTTTGTCGATGTTTCGAGACTGCGTTGGTCTCTTATTCATCCCAAGTATTGAAGGTATTTCACAGATCAATATGAGACCAACATAGTCTCGAAACATCGACAAAAGAAAGGTTTTCCTTTATTTCTTGAGAATTAGTATTATGTACTCAGTATAAACAGTATTATTATATAAAATGTTATTTATACAATTTTATGGGCAAAGTAAATAAAAAAATTGTACTGATTGAATACTTGACAAAATGTTTATCATTACATCACTCAATCAATACACCTGTACAATATTAATAGATATATTGTAAATACAATACTTAGTGAGAGCTAAAATGTTTTTTTATGAGTTGTACTTTTTATATTAATATATTTGTAATCATCAATAAAAAAAATTCCAAAATTAAACAAGTTTACTTAAAAAATTCCTTTAATTCAACAAAACCAAGAGTAACTAATATAATCTCGCCATTAAACCAGGGAAGCTTAATTCTTCTTATAAAACAACTGAATTTGATTTATATTACCATTGTCTTGAGCATATTTTATGCTTGATTCTTGATTTTTAACTATTTTCGCCAATTCTAAAAAATTGGCAGATTTAAAAAAATTTAAAAAATACATACTGGGTAAATCATATGTATTCTAAGTATACTACATGATTTTATTTTTCTTTATTTCTATTAGGTTATAACAGTTATCAATAAAAGCAACTGATACTAAATGACAGATATTTAAAAAGTAATCTGCAAGCGTTTTCCGAAACAGACGCGAAATTGGAATTTTCATCTCTATCTCAATCCCGTCATGTGACCATGGCGCCAAATTTAAATTTGAATATAAAAGGTATTACTTAACGCCGCCATTGATGGCTAAAATCGATAAGAAGAATAAAGAAAACAAACCATAAAGAGAAAAATAATAAATTCTTTCGATACATTTAGTACAGTTACAACCATCGCTTAAATACCACAATTATATTGCCATGATATTCCAGAGAACATTCCACGGCCTTTAATAATGATAGCAACGACTGGAAAATTCAGAGAATCGTAAGATCCTATTTCCTGTAAAACCAATTTGGAATTCCATTTTGTGGTCTTGCTACTTAAATCCAAAGCGGTCTTGCGGAGCAGAAATTACAACTTTTCATGTTTTATGAGCCGGTGAAAAGCAGTAAATCTTCTTCTTATGGAGACTTCTGTGATCGTCTTTTGATTACAGTCTATAAAACAGTAAAATGATATTTGTTAAGTCGCTCAACTGTGAAATGACGGTAACAAACATTGACATGCGGAGTGTAATTCAACTAGAACTGACCTGTAGAACAATCTAAGGGTGCACCTACATTGGATCCGATGCAATACGATCAGAATTCGGAAGCAAACCAAATGACTGAAATATATCGAGAGTGCCTACATTGGATCCGCTCCGATCCGATCCGTTTTTATCAGACTAATCCGACCGATTTAGTCGCTCGTGGAATCAAAATAGTTTATTTATACGGAAGCGCCTACATTGGATCCGATGCGATACTGTACGATCAGCTGCGATTTTCACATTTCAAAATCATTAGTTTTCAATCCGATAAGCCAGCCGTTGCCTGTGTGCCAACTTAACCTTTATTGTCTAAAATGTTTATTAAAAAATGTACATTGTAATTTTATAATTAACTATTATATAAATATCCGTCATAAACAAAATTAAATATTCTCAATTCTCATTAAAATATTTTATTACTAATCTTCATGAACCATTAAATATAGTAGTGAAGATTATTTTTCCGTTGAATAAAATTATATCTATCAGGAATGTACATAAAAAATATACCTACATACAATTTTAATTCGTCAAATAAAATTGGAAACATTAACTTTTGATAAAATTATTATCGTAATGTTTAATTTATTTATTAAACAGTTGGCAACTCTGGGAGGTAAGGGCTTTTCTGATTTTTTATACTCGTTTGCAAAGATGAACAACAAAATATCAAAAGAAATAAATATTATCACAATCGAGAAAATTAAATCATTATATAAAACACGAATGTATAACAAAAACAATTATTACAATTAACAAGTTCTATTTTTTTTTATTGAAAAACAAGTAAATTATTTGTTTAAAGTCAAACAGTAAGACAAAAATACTGTAATATAGTAATATTACCTCATTGTTATAACATTTGGTTCTTTAAATTTATAAAATTAAGATTATTTATTAATTATTTTTAATATATTTATATTTCACTATAATATATATAAAATATAAGAAATAAAAGAATAAAATTAATACTATTTTATTCGGAAGGCAGTGACTAGTTTCACTATCGGATTGAAAAGAATAGAATCATGTCGGACCTGATCCACTGTAGGCACTCACTGCGTATTGCTGTTATTTGTTTTTTCAGCCCATCATCCTATGTGATAGAATAGGATCGCGTCGCATCGCATCGGATCCAATGTAGATGTACCCTAAGGCAAGGGTGGCCATGCTAAATGACTGCATCATAAAATTATTAAGTGAAAAATTTAAACATAAGTATTTACTATCATTATTACATGTAAACGTAGATCATACAAAAATATTGATAATAAATTCCACATTACACTCATAATTATGGCAATCATATTTAATTTCATAATTACGACAGTTAATTTTTGAATATGTCTATAGACAGATACTTTTGTTAGATATAGTGGTATTCGCAATGTATTCCCCTATATATATGTTACCCTGATCTAAACCAAGTCAGCCTATGAAGTGAATACATAACAGTTAGTTATTCAGTTACAGTTTACTGAATGTATTTCATTATAATAAGGAGCGTAGTGGCTCAGTGGTAGAGCACTGAGTTGCCATGCCGGAAATTTTGGTTCAAATCCCGCTGCAGGCAGTACTTTTATTTAGTCTGTTTACAGCGGGATATGGATCATACGAGATGTGGGTATTAAATTATGGACTGTTCGCTTCGATTTGTCTTCGATGCCCCGAGAAGGTCTCATGTGTCCCGCCGTTACGTTGAGTTAAAGTGGCTTTTTCCTTCTATCCGTAGACTCTATTTCCTAGGTTCTTACTTATATCAAACCATCAACTCACAACATCCATCTTATATCTATAGTCTCCTACAATTCAAATCCTCTATCCAATCCCAAGGTACAAGATCTCGCCTTTCCGATCTTTATATCCGTTCCCATAGAACCAAAACTTTTGAGCGTTCCTTTCTCGCCCGTTCTATCTCTCTTTGGAACTCACTCCCACTCGATATCCGTCATGCGTCTTCTTTAACCTCATTTAAATCTAAGCTTTTCCAACATCTTCTAAATTCCCAATGAGGTGCTTTATAACCAATAAATAATCGATAGATATTTTCAACTTTATTGATTGATGAACTACTGTAAATATTCCTCACTCATAATGAAATCATTTTTTTATTTTTTATTTCTGTTTCCAGATGCTATCATGTATTTACTGTTTTTTTTCCATAAGCCTAGTTCTTTTTATTGTAAATTTGTCGTTTTTTTTATTTTAATTTTGCATCACTTTTTCTGATTATCTACCAAAACATACCTGTTTAGTTATTTACTTTCAGGATATTTTGTAAATAAGTTTTTACTCAGTTGTAGGCCTTTGGCCAGATAAATATTTCCTTAATTATGTTCATCTCGGTTATTCTAAAGGGACCTGGTCCCAGAATAAAATTATTTTTCTATTTCTATTTCTATTTATAAATAACGAGACTGACGTTGCAATAAAATTTATTTTTATTTTATAAATAATTACTTACTATCACCTTCAATATACACCCCTTCTCTATCCCTACAACGCTCCATGCGAATTTTCCATTGTTGGAAACAGTGCTGGAAGTCATCTGTCAACTCCTTCAGGACGCGTACCGTTTTTTCTTTTACAGCTTCCATGGACTCAAATCTCGTACCTTTTAATGAAGATTTCACCTTAAGGAACAGATAGAAATCACATGATACAAGATTTGGTGAATAAGGTAGATGTTCTAACACTGGGATGCTGTACTGGGCTAGGAACCTCTTGACAGATAACGCGGAATGAGCTGGCGCATTGTCTTGGTGAAGAACCCATGATTTGTCCTTCCACATTTCAGGTCGGTTTTTCATTGCAAGTACCTCAAGGTTGTATTATTGATTACTAGTTTAATACTTTCAGGAACCCAGTGAAGGTACACAATCCCATGAATATCGAAAGGAACGTCAGTCTCGTTATTTAATAGCCACACCTCGTATGGGATCTAGGACCCCAGCCTCTATAAAATATTATAAAAATAGGGTACCCAAAATATGGGGGAAAATGCACCTCCTTGCAGAACCGTTCTCCATGAAACATGTCTCTACCATGTACTGAACCCCAGTACCGTTCATGGATTGTAAGGGTACCGATTTTTTTATTTCATTATAATTACTACATCCGATTACGTACAATCCATGTGTAACAAAATAAAAACCTAAACGTTTTTCTTCACATGTTTATCATCAAAGTGTCCGTGGTCAATTTGAAAAACTCTCATGATTTATAACAGTAATTTCAAAAATAATTTATAATCTGTTAACAGTCAGGAATTGACTGTAGGATTTGGAGACTCTCCTGGAGCTCGCCAAGCTTCTATAATGAGGATACTCTTAATCTGGGGAAAATCGTGGCGGCTGAGGATGATCTAGGACAAACAACATCATAGTGCAACTATAGTCCTACAAACAGTACTGCCTCTACCATGTACAAGAAGGTACATTATATATTGAGGCTGGGCGAGCCCAGGGACAAGTCTCTAGGTCGGATTTGAACCCGAAACCTTCTACATACCAATGTTATATGAACTTTTATGATTTTATGATAACAGTTGAGCTGGTTCTTATACATTCAATATGAACAATCCACGATTATTACCTGTTGTTAGGAAGTACCATATGGCGTAGAGGATCTGTTAGGAATAATATATGTAAGTTCGGTGTAGGTTTAAGACTAAGATACCGTAATAAAAGTAATAAAAAAACATTAAGTTATAAATAACCGTTCTTTTTTTATTACTAACAGTCCATTTAGCAACTATATTAACGATATAATTAATATCTCCACATGATTATCGCCCTAACTAGAGCGTTATAATGATTGTAAGATGAAAGATGCTGCCAGCAGGAAAATAAGACAGCAATAACAAAGTATAATTTCATTAATTAATTTATTTATTATTTAATTTTCATTTGCACCTGCGCAATTGCAAATCCAGCAAATTTGATCTGAGTTTTAATCTCTTTGGTTTTCTACTAGAACATCAAGTTTTGGAATGGAAATGTCAATAGTTGAGTAGGTCTCTTGGCCAATGTCTTTTTAATCTTTGCCTATCAAGTCCAGGTAACAGGGAGTAGGAAAGCGGAAGAACGAGTGGATTTGGGTAATTTTGTGTCGTTGAGTGGAATGTTATGTATTTGTTATGAATATATGATTTTATAGTAGGAATGTTCATGTCGTTGTGTATAGTATAATTTGATATATACCATGGTGCATTATTTTTCTGAGAATTTTGGACTGTGTTGTTTGTATCTTGTGTATGTGAACTTGTTTTGCTGAACCCCAAAGTTCTGCTCCATGAGTCCAAATATGTATAAATTCTAAAATTAAAAATTGTTTTGAGATCACCTCATATTTTAAGTATTTTTTTCTTTATGAAAACTATCTTCAATTTCGTTCTAATTACACAGTGAGCATAGCTGTATATTTTGTGAATCAAATGGTCTATAATTTAGATTCAGAAGTTCTCCTCTACATTTCATAACTAAGCTAATTTGTGTTGCAACTTTGAAATGGCTAAGGTAATCTATTGCTTTATCTAAAGAGCTATAGAGGCCGTGGTGTGTGCCCTCTGGTGCTTTTGCATGGCAAGCTCGAATAAAATAATCTCTTTGCTTGATTCAAATAACACGATAATAAATTGATTACTTGTTATTTAGATGGTCTAAACCTCTTCTCATTTGAGTTATTTTTGAATGAGTTATTTAATTGTTTTCGTTACTTGTCTGTTTTACCGTCCGTTGACATCAGCGCTCAGGTGTCACTTTTCTTAACTAATCTCCAACTGTTATCACAACCTTTCCTAAGTGTATTGTTTTGTATAGTGTGTGTTTTTAAATTAGAGAGTAATTCATCAACGATTGGAGGCCCAGGAATGTATGTAGAAATTTATGAAAATCTTTATACCAGAAGAAAAAACGACACAGGACGGCCTCAGCAGTGAATATTTGGAGGAATATGTAGAGAAGCATGAGAGTGTTTCATAATTCCTAATAGGTCTGCAAGAACATTACCATTGATCATTAAACACATTGTACCGGGTTTAATAATCGTATCGGACTAGTGGAAAGCATATAAAAACCTGAAGAATTAAGGATATGCCTATTTAACAGTTAATCACAAATTGAACTTCGTCGATCCCACAACTCTGGGAACAATAGAAAAGTTATGGGGATCAATGAAGTGAGGAAACGAAAGAAGAAGAGGCACTGATAGAGAACATACAAACTCTTACCTGGCGGAGTTCACGTGGAGAACGAAGTTAGAGGCAAGATATTGTTCTTTTTAATGAATATTGTTTGTAATAAATGTTTTAGTTTATCTCCATATTTATTTCATTTCCTAAAAATCTGTTCTATCATGATGAAAGGCAATGCCTATTTGAAATTCATTGTAAGCACCATAACCTAACATGGTCGAAATAGTTGAGGTAAGTGAGACCTGAGCGGTGATGTCAACGGACGGCGAAACAGACGTACCTTGTTTTCTTATTGTTTTTGGCTTGTTTATGTTGTTCATTGTCTATTATGTGAAAAAGTTAATCATTGGATTATTTCAAGGATGGAAATGGAAATGCTTTCTTCGATAATGTAGAGAAAACATTTATACAAGAAGAGGAACGTGGTTAGAGGGTTCTAGAATTTGACATTTTGTGTATTTTACATTAATATGAAAAATATTTTAGATGTTATCAGTAACAGAATTACGAGTGTTCAGCATTGGCGTAACTAGAGTTGACTCATGGGGGGTTAACCCCAACCAGTCAACCACTCCAACATGTTACTCCCTTCAAAAAAGATGTCTCGTAATATAGGTATAATATGTATTATACTATAAAATCATGTAGCTTCAAATTAAATAAATAGATTATAATTTTTTATAAATGTTATTTTTGGAAGTTCAATCAAGAAGTAGTTTTTGAATACAAGTAACCTTATTTATTGGTTACAATAACTTACAATACATAATTGCATAGGGAACTTTCTAGACCCATCCAGACTTTACTTCTAGATTCTAAGAATTGTCTAAACTGTTCTTCTCACATTTGCGATCTTATTGTCGCCGCTAGATGCCACTACTGCCGCCATAATAATAGGTATAATTAATTGTAAATAAGCAGTATTACGTTTTGGTTTGTAATTTTTGCGTACCTTTCATTTATTAAAATAACTGTGTTTGCACTTTCTTTGTTGTGTTTTTGGATTATTGACCCTTATTTCTGTAATCCCACAATAATAATTTTGAAAAAGTAAAATCCTTCAGAGTTTTATTTTTTTTAAATTGTTACTTACAATATTTTTTAATTTCTTCTAAGCAATGCGGGGGTTACATCCCCAATAACTCCCCCTTCGTTACGCCTATGTTGTTCAGGCGCCATAAACAATAGTGAATAACAGTCCCGTCAGACCGGCTAAATCGCAAATACCTTTTCCTTTGTTATACGGACCGGAATAAAAATACAATGCATATTATATTTATGCATCAATTATTTATAATTAAATGTAAAAGTTTTTTTTTTGTTAAGGGGAGTGTTGGAGGTAAGGTGTGGCCAGGCGCGTATATAATGAATCCCTTAACCACCCCGAGCGTTGGAGGTGCTTAAAGGAAGCATTTCGTTTTATTTTTTTTATTTTAAGGCTTCCCGGAATATAAGCTGCCGGCGACTCGTGGTCTTTGTTACGTAGCAAACAGGTCTACTTCCTGTGACAGGCGGTTAGTCAGGAAAATAAATCTGCGGGAGCCCTCAGAGGTACCTGAGCCGACTCCACCAAAGGGACTCGCCGATAGGGATCGAGGAGGGTCTTCTCGGAAGGGTACGGATAATGGGTACGACCTGGGTTTTTTGTACCCCCTGGGAACCCGGGTACGTCTTGTTTAAGGGCCTCGGGTTATCTCCCTCCTAGGAGGGAAAAAAATGGGAGGTCTGTCTGGGTCCGGCTTTCTCATCTTCTCTAATAAGCGACGATTCACAGGCGATAGGAAAACTAATATTTACCATCTCCGTTCTCACATCAGGGGGAGAAAAAAAAATGTATTGTTGGAAATCTGATGGAAACTGTAAATCAATGTAAATTTTATGCTATTATTCTCCTAGCTATTGTATTCCTTCAGGGTTAAATGGATATTTATTCAGGTCATTATGGATCCCTTTATTCGTGACCCAGTAAGGGCCATTGAAGATTTTACAAAAGATTTTGGATTGTAAGGATACTGGAGGAGTTCCATAAATCTACTCCCAAAGTTCAAATATGTCTTATAATAGTCTTGTATATGAGTCTTTTGTAATTAATTGGGAGCTTAGAGCGTTTGTCTAATAAATGTTGAAGTATCCTGAAACATACTAGTACCAAATAAAATATCAGCAGTTTTTTTGCTCATAAAACCTACATATTAGACTGAAACGACAAGGAACTGCCCGAGAAACTTACCACTTTGAACCAATTTTGAATTCTTTTAGTACTAGTATGTTTTAGGGCCTGTTGACATCAGGTGTCACTTACTGTTTGTGACAGAACTTTATAGAAGTCAGTTCCTCCGACCAGCAATATATAAAATGGACTATAGTCTCCAAAAGTAATGTACTATTCCTCAACCACGTCTTTACTCGAATACCCAGGCTCTTGCTGCATTATTTTTTCTGGCATCTCCATATAATTTTATTCCCCACTTGTAGTTTCATATGATGTCCATTTCCACAAAACATTTTCTGCGGAATGACATCCCGCTCCTAAAGAAATATAACACCTGATTTTCCATCAGTCACCGTGCGAAAAATCTTCTTCAAATTCCAAGTCATATTTGAAGAAAATAATCAAAAACTCATTCACCTTCAACTTCACAGAAACAATAACAAAACACTAGAAAGTTTTTTGTTTTTTTTTAAATTTAATTTATTGATATTTACAACTATGATAATATTACAATAAGTAAATCTGATATATGTACAATACGACTTGAAAAGCACTTGTGGAGAAGCTACCCATCGGTAGCACTAAACCAAAAAGTTCTATAGTAGATGGTCTCGAGGCCATCTTCTTTTCAGACGCCTCGGAGGGTTATCAGGAATAGTATGGGAAGCAAGTTGAGAGACTAGCGGATTCAAGTGTGTATGGAGCTTGTCATGGAAGGATAGGTATCTAGTTTGGGCCAAATCAGTAACATATAGGATATTAAGATCATGATGGATGAGTTTGTTTGTGACATATTAAGGAGCATTGAGGATTTTACGAAGGATTTTGGATTGCAAGGATTGGATACGAGATGAATTGGATGGTTTAGTAGAGCCCCAAAGCTCAACTCCGTATGTCCAAATAGTTCTGATAACTGTCATGTAAATGAGTCTTTTGTAATTAATTGGGAGCTCAGAGCGATTGTCCAGTAAATGTTGAAGTAGGCGAAATGTCGAGCAGTTTCTTGTCTTTTCAGTCTTGTATGAGGATTCTAGGTATGATAGAAAAAAGATATATATACACATATATTATATGAAACAACCACTACAGTCCGTACCCGTACTGTAGTCCGTACCACTACAGTCAATGTAGGGTCTTTGGTTCAGTACATAGTAGAAACTGCACTGTTTACTAGGAGTACAATTGTGCAGGAAGGTGATGTGTCGGATATAACGCTAAACTATCACGTTTTATATGGCCATGAAAGATCATGATGGATGAGTTTGTTTGTGACATAATAAGGAGGATTAAGGATTTTGGATTGCAAGGATTGGATACGAGATGAATTGGATGGTTTAGTAGAGCCCCAAAGCTCAACTCCGTATGTCCAAATAGGCCTGATAACTAGAAAGGTTACAACACTAGAAGATGGTTAAGAAAAGTGACACCTGACCGCGCTGATGTCAACAGGCCCTAAAACATATTAGTACCGTTTATTTTTATATTTTATTATTAATAATATATTTTTTCGTTAAAAAAAAACATTTAAATATGTCTATAGAGAAGAAGGAAGTGAAAGAACAGAAGAGTTGGTTATTATCCACATTAGAATCGTTCATTGCCGTTTTTGACCATGAAAATCTTCCATGATTCATTCACAATCAGTGTTTATCGTCACATTTATTTTACCTGTATAGTTAACTCTTTATAAATTTTATACCGTAAACCGGGATGAATAGAAACAGTGGGGGGAATAGAAACGAAACTTCGTTTTTTTTTATGTATAATTTATTTCCTACATAACTATGGATAAATTGTTGCAACTATTATTTTTTTTTAAGTTGTTATACTTTAGGCTGAAAGGGAAATAATGGTTTGTTTGGTTAGCAGCGCAGGTTCCTGTTTGTATGTCTTGTTGAATTTTACCACACGATTTTTGTGTTTTTTTTATCCACTTTGATTTTTCCAGGTAAGTCATAATACGTAGTGTTCTTCAAAGTAAATAGCTGTACAAAGCATAGTTTCATTATTCATATAAAAGATTAAGGCTTACTTTAAGCTTTAACTGTAACTATATTATTTTAAAAATTATTGATGTTTTTTTAGTCAGCTTTTCAGAATTTATGGGGTGAATAGAAACACATAATTTTTAGTGTGTCTATTCACCCCTCAAGAAAAATTTAATACTAAATCACATTAATACTATATAAAATACATATTGTGTGTTTTATATTTATGTCTACGGAGTAGAGCTATGGGGCTCCACTAAGCCATCGAATTCCTCTCGTATCCAATCCCTACAATCCAAAATCCTTCGTAAAATCCTCAATGCTCCTTATTTTGTTAAGAATAAAGTCATCCATAACGACCTTAATGTCCCTTTTGTTGCTGATTTGGCCCGAACTCGGTATCTATCCTTTCATAGCAAACCTCATTCCCACTCAAACCCTCTAGTTTCAAACCTAGCTTCCTCTTCAATTCCCGATAATCCTCCGAGGCGTCTGAAAAGAAGATGGCCCCGTGACCTTCTTACTTGAACTTTGATTTGAGTACTACCAGTGGGTAGTTTCTCAACTTGTCATTCTCATGTCATTATGTAACACGCATTCTATTTACTTGTTTGTTACTTTGTTTACTTGTCAATAAATAAATTAAAAAAAAAAAAAAAATATTTATGTCAGACTCTTATTTGACACAGCAGGACCCTTTAAAATGCCAAGAAAATACAAACCGGTGGTTTGAGGGGGCTACAAAAAGCATGATCCAAAAACAATCGAAAATGTACTTTCTGACATACAGAAGGGACTAAGCCTTCGGCAGTCTGTTGAGAAACATGGTTTGCATTATAGTATTATATATCGACACTTGAAAAGAGGTTTCAATATGAGGAACCATGGTGGTCAGGCAGCTTTATCTCTCGATTCAAAGGCATGATATTTTTCAAAGATGACCTGTCCGATTTTACAATTTATTAATCATAACTTAGTCTTGTTAAATACGGTAATTGTCTACCTATTCAATTTCTTTACTTACAGTTATGTAACTTCTTTTGGTTATGTACTGAAATAAATCATTACGTTGAGAAATAAATTTGTATTTATCCATTTACAAATTAAAAATACCATATTTAACTGTTTCCATTCACCCTCGATTCGTTTCAATAGAAAAAAATATGAAATCGAAGTACTTTACCATGTTTTAATTTTTTTTTCTTTAAAATGAAATAAAATTTTAAAAAATAAATACTTTAAACAAACAGGTCTAACAGGGACCTGTGTTTGGTCAAAAAATTGTGTATCTAGAACAACTACAAATATGGAAAATTTCAAACCAAAGTTAAAAATTGTTTCTATTCACCCCGTTTTACGGTATCATTTATGAATCCTAAAGTATTTCTATAATCTGATGTAAAGGAGATAGTTGGGGGGTGCAGTCAATAAGTACACAGAATAAGTGATGAACTTATATTATGTGCCGACGTTTCGACCTACAGTGTAGGTCATCTTCAGGGCTAACAGAGAAACAAACAGAACAAAAAAATATAGAAAATGTACAGTAACAATAATATGGTGACAAGTAATGTAGAAAAATAAAATTTATTTATTTATTACACACACACATTATCACATTATCTGACACATTATCTGTCACTATTTCAATAATTACATCTGTCACTATTTCAATAATTTTGTTATATTTGGCTTTATCTTAATTTTTATTATATCTTTCACTTTTTTAATTCATTACTTTCACTATTTTAATTTTTTCATTATCATTAATTTTTTTAAATCTGTCTATATCTTTATTTTATTATAATCTGGCCCTTTTTCTATCTTCATATCTGCCACTATTTTATTTTTCTACATTACTTGTCACCATATTATTGTTACTGTACATTTTCTATATTTTTTTGTTCTGTTTGTTTCTCTGTTAGCCCTGAAGATGGCCTACATTGTAGGTCGAAACGTCGGCACATAATATAAGTTCATCACTTATTCTGTGTACTTATTGACTGCACCCCCCAACTATCTCCTTTACATTAGACCATCCAGTCAACTATTTTCATCTCATCTCATATTTCTATAATCAGTTAAAGAAAATTTTACGATTTTAAATTTTAATCAGTTAGCAGCCGTTGGTGGACCTAATGGGATCTTGGGATCTTGGAACCTCATCCAGCCTCAATAATGTAGGTATTTGAAATAGGGGGGGAAGGGGAAATCTGGTGGTTGAGTGTGATCGAGGAAAAATCACCTCTCTTCACAATCGTAGTCCAAGAAACAGTAGTCTCCACCATGTACTGAAGCCAAGACTGTTCATGGGTTTTAATGGTACAGGACTATTTTCTCTTAAAAATTATACGCTTATATAGCGTATAGCATATTATCACATAGCATATAGTGATGTGAGTAGAGTTAGTGACGAAGTTACACCGGCCCTACCCCGTCGGCAGCCCTGAAGAACACCTGCAATGTGGGTCGAAACGTTGGCAATTTAATAAACATTTCTACCTCCTTAAGAGAAATTTATTTACCTCCACCCGGACCATTTTTTTTCACAAATACGCTATATTATGTTCTAGTCAAATAGTAAATTATGCGAAACAACTGGAATGAGACCTATCTAGACGGCTCTCGACTATGTATATTGTAATATGTATTAAAAAGTAACGATTCCTAATTAAGTAACTGTATATTATAGTTATAACATACTATACTAACCGTGACTAAAAGCTGTAACAGTTCCCTTCTGTAGGGTCAGTGAGCCGATTCACATGTGATGAACACACACGGTCCGATGCCTGCATCTGCTTTCTGCTCCATTACTCCAACTTCTATATCCTCTGTTATATTAATTCAGTCGTAAAATTAATTAAAAATGTATTAGTTATAATAAAATATATATTGAAAAGTAAAAAGAGACCTTACATAAATGTTAAGACCGTGGAAAAATTCCAACAAAAAGCCCTTAAGTCTCCAAACTAAAACAGAAATAGAAATTATCCGTCCATATTGTCTGTGAGGACAGATAATTTCTATTTCTGTTTTAGTTTGGAGACTTAAGGGCTTTTTGTAGGAATTATTCCACGGTCTTAGTAAAACATATACTTAGTCAATCATTCAAGTGAGTAAATTAAAACCTTTTTCCAGTCATATATTATTTTTCTTTATTTAAAAACGTTTCAACAATACTATGTCATTCTCAATTTACATTATTTATAAGTCCTTTAACGTTATTTAATTTTAAAAATATTCTCTAAATTTTTTTTATAAATTTGTACATTTTCAACCTAATATAAAAGACAAATCAAATAAATACATAATTTTACATACAAACATGTTCCAAAAATACTGGATAAAAAGCATAGATACCTTTTTGGTTGACTGTCATATATTTTAAAATATTTCTTACAAAGCTTAGAGTTACAGTGTACTCCATGGTCATCATTAACAATTTTTGAAATTTGCACTTTGGACTGTTTTTGATTATTATTATTAAAATAGTATTTTAATTTGTTTTCTTCCCCAATACATAGTCATCATGAATGGTCAAATAATATAAATTAGTGATTTTTGATCTATATTGATCTATTTTATATCTTTTATTTATTTATAAAGTTAATTGTATGAATTAAAAAATTGGAAAAAATGAAAACAATGTTATGAGGTTCCTGAGAAGGTTATGTTATCTGTGTTATCTAATAAATGTAGACTTCTATATTTCTTTATTTCATTTTTAACTTTAAAATCACTGATGAGTACAATTTACTTATTTCGTTAGATTCCTTCCTATCATTTACCACCTTATCTATTGCATAAAAGAATCACACACATTTGATTTCGAAAAGCCACGCATTTTGCACAGAGAGGGGAATAAGATAAAAAGTAGATTTTTAGAAGCATTATACATCAATGACAAAATAGATAAGGTGGTAAATCAAAAATTACTAATTTATATTAATTGACCATTCATGATGACTATATATTGGGGAAGAAAACAAATTAAAATACTATTTTAATAATAATAATCAAAAACAGTCCAAAGTGCAAATTTCAAAAATTGTTAATGATGACCATGGAGTACACTGTAACTCTAAGCTTTGTAAGAAATATTTTAAATTATATGACAATCAACCAAAAAGGTATCTATACTTTTTATTCAGTATTTTCGGGACATGTTTGTATGTAAAATTATGTATTTATTTGATTTGTCTTTTGTTTTAGGTTGAAAATGTACAAATTTATAAAAAAATTTTAGAGAATATTTTTAAAATTAAATAACTTTAAAGGACTTATAAATAATGTAAATTGAGAATGACATAGTATTGTTGAAACGTTTTTAAATAAAGAAAAATAATATATGACTGGAAAAAGGTTTTAATTTACTCACTTGAATGATTGACTAAGAAAGATGTACTCCAGTAAAAAAAACAAGATAATTAAAATAAAATATATACTTAGGAGTTTCGCCTTGTCAATTGGCGCTACTATGGAATAAATAATCCGGAGTCTGTATCATCAGCCATCATCCAGACTAATATTAAATATACAAGAAACATAGAAGATATAATAAGAGAAAATATAAAAGATAAAATGACCCTATTTATTTTAAAGCCAACGTTTCGACCCACATTGCAACTCTTCTTCAGGGCTAAATATACAAGATACAAATTAAAATGATACATAGTAAAGAATAAAAATACATATAAGCATCAAGGGATATAAGTGATAAAAATAATTATGGGGAACCCTTTAGATAAGTATTAAAACAAATGGAATAATTATATAATATTATTAAATAAAGAGAATAATACAAATTAATTAAATGAATGGTATTTATTTTTTTTAAATAATTTATTCGTTAAATTTAATAGTATTAACTCTATTTTTTTTCGAATTGGCCTACTAAAACGGTTTCTTAATTGCTTCGTTCGATTCATCTTCGGGATCCCGAGAGATGCTCCAGTGACCCGATATTACGAAGAATTGTAATGGCTCTACCCTTCCTACCGCCGTAAGTACGTCCTAGCATCTTTCCTTTACCAAGTTATCCAATCCCCCCCGACCATCTTACATTTTCGATCTCATTCAATTCAAAACCACAGTCCTATCCCGCAACACCCGTTCTCGGCTCTCAGACCTATATACAGTCGGGGGGTTGAGCGCGATCTATGACAAATCACCTCTCTGCACAACCGTTTTCCAAGAAACAGTACAATTTATATAACGACTATCACGGGTTGTAGTGGTACAGGTTAGTTTATATTTATGGCAGTAGATCAAGGATTGCATTAACTTACAAAACATACGACATTACTAATACAACAATTGGTATTTCTGTGCGATTAGAATGGCCTAATTGTATTCAAATAGAAAACGTGACTTCACAAATGACACTTCGTGCTTTTTGATTACGCGTGATTGACTTAAAGTGAAATGGAGTAAAAATACACGCAGTGTTTCGATTTCACTTTTAAATGACTTTATTATAGCTGAATCTCGATTAATGAAGGTTTTGGAGTGGGCTGACGTCGGATAATCTAAATGTTAGATTCGTTATTCCACGATAAAATATTTAGTCCGATTTTCCGCGTCATTTGCATCTTTATAGGCTGATTTGGAGCCATGTTTTAAATAAGTGAATACTTGTAAATTTTGTTTATTGTTTTAAACTGGACTTAAATCTTCTTTTTTAGGGTAAGAGAAATAAAAATCATTTTCCAGTCAATGTTTATTCTCGACTTTCAATCTATTCGTGACGTTTCGACACAATGGTGTTAATTTCAATCTTTTTTTTCTGCGTCTTTTAAAAAATTCCTTTAAATTTTTTTTACATAGTCAACAAGTCTAAAACAAAATGTGTAAAAAAAATAAATAAATAAATAAACCCCAAGGATTTTTTAAAAAATATGACTTTCCAGGTATCTATGCTTATGGTGAGTTATTTTTGGACATTTTATGTTAAATTATGTATAGTAATGTAATTATTGTTAATTTATTTTTTTAGACTTGTTCACTATATAAAAAAATTTTAAAGGAATTTTTTAAAAGATGCAGAAAAAAAAGATTGAAAATGACACCATAGTGTCGAAAAGTCTCGAATAGATTGAAAGTCGAGAATAAACATTGACTGGAAAATGATTTTTATTTCTCTTACCCTAGAAAAAAATAAGTGAATACATAATATGTGCTCTTATAATACAAATATACGTACTTTTAAAAATGTATTTGAGTTGTAAGTATTTTTATAAGTTCTACTTTATTTTAGTTCAATTTCAGTTTCGGATAGTCTGTTGTGCGGTATGGTATATCAGACGCGCCTTTTGCAAACAACTGAATCTTTTTAATTCCAACAAAACTGTTAGATGTAAATATAGGTATTGATAAATATAAATTTTGGCAGTGGTATTTGTAGCAGCAATACAAAGTATAAATTAGGATACAAAATTTAATAGATTACAAAAAAAATTAAATTCATACCAATTGAAGCAGGAAAATAAAACATAATATACTGAATATTTTTTATTGCAATATTAAATTCGGGTCATGAAGTCACAAGAGAAAAATCTACCCCACCTATTCTTAGAACACATTCTATCCTTATCCGACACAAATCGTAGACTTAGGGCATCCTAGAAAAAAGCAACAAAAAACTAAAGTAAAAAAAATACTCTCAGGTCGATAATAGGTTTTCGATTCCAAATGAGAATATTAAAATAATATAAAAAAAAAAATATTTTTATGACTCGATGAATACTTTGTACATTAAAATCTTTGTAATAGGAGGTTGGAAACAAATATCTTTATATATTTTTAAAAAAAAGTTGTTGGTGTTGAAATATTTTATGGGCGTTGCCTAGCAACAAGAAACAATTTTTTGTTTATTCTTTTGTCCTCGACGATCAGTTTCTAAATAAATATGTGTAAAAATTGGCAAACCATAAAGCCACTGTTCTTGTCTTATTTAAGACGAAACACAAATTATAGCACAAAACTACATCTTATTCCAATATTTGGATTTTAGAACTATTATTACAAGTACAATACAGAGAATGCATCTATTTTTTTATAAACTATAATTTTTGTATCCATTATTCAAACCTAATATAAAAACAATATAATTTTTTAACTAATGCGATAAAACTGGTACTAATCTTATTTTTTTATTTTTAATCCTTATTTAATTCGTTGTACATAATAAAGAAAGGATTGTAATCTTGGCCTACTTTAACATTTACTAAGCTCCCAATTAATTACAAAAGACTCATTTACTCATGTAAATCAGACAGAATCTGACAGTTATCAGACCTATTTGGACATACGGAGTTAAGCTTTGGGGCTCTACTAAACCATCCAATTCATATCGTATCCAATCCTTACAATCCAAAATCCTTCGTAAAATCCTCAATGCTCCTTATTATGTACAAAAAAACTCATCCACCACGATCTTAATATCCCATATGTTGCTGATTTGGCCCAAACTAGATACCACCATGATAAGCTCCATACACACTTGAATCCGCTAGTCTCTCAACTTGCTTCCCATACTATTCCTGATAACCCTCCGAGGCGTCTGAAAAGAAGATGGTCTCGAGACCTTCTACTATAGAACTTTATTGGAGTGCTACCGATGGGTAGTTTCTCCACAAGTGTTTATTTTTTCATGTCATATTGTTCATATTAGTAGATTTACTTGTTCTAATATTATTATAGTTGTAAATATCAATTAATTAATCTAAAAAAAAAATCTTGGCCGAAACACCTGCCTGCGCAACCGTTGATTTAGTACATCCCCCAATGGTTGTAAAGTTTTGTTTCCATTTTGTATTAAACAGTTGATTTTAAATATGTTTTCTCCAGCTCTTCAAAAGTTTTTGATTTCTCATTTGTAACCGGCTATGACCGATAAATTTTAGTTATTTATTTAAAAGCCGGACAGATCGAACCTTTGCATATTTACAATCATTGGCAAAAAAAATGTAGTAGTCTCTAATATGTACTGATCCCAAGAATCATCATCAGTTATAGTTGCAAGGATATTTTTTCTCCTTGTTCCTACTCAAAAATTTTTTAAAAAATTATTTCAATTACAAGAAGTTTATGATTATTTAACTGTTATAGTCCAACATTTTTGCACTTGATTACTATCAAGCTGAATCTTCGTGAATAGCTTCGTTTTGATGAGACGCCCAACAATATCCTTTGCCGAAATTCTCGATTGTGGTAGCTAACAGAGGTAGCAAGGATAAAATATGTCGATTTGATGATTCTCAAAAATTTAAGGATAACGTACCACGCATTTTGTAGGTCAATATGACTGTTAAATTATATAAATATTAACTAAGTAAAAAAAAAAAAAATCAGCTGGTTACTAATCATTTTTGATGACCTCGTTATCGATCAACATGCATCGATGTATCATTATCCTTAAATTTTGGAGAATCATCAAATCGACATACTTTATCTTTGCTACCTCTGTTAGCTACCACAATCGAGAATTTTCGCAAAGGAAATTGTTGGTCTCATCAAAACGAAGCTATTCACGAAGATTCAGCTTGATAGTAATCAAGTGCAAAAATATACCAGGGATCCCGCACTATTACTATTAAAGCTGTTCAAATCTATTAAATTATTTTATATTGCTGACTAAAACCTTTGCGAGCAATGAATTTTTAATTAATTTATTTTAAATATTTTCGAATTCGATAAAGAAAGTTGGTCTTTAGGTTTGGATCCTATAGGTACCTTTTCAAGCTATGGGTTGTTTTTTTCCACGTCCTAAACGAGTCGGTTTCCCTCCATCTCTCTCTGCAGACTTTATATTCCAGTCATGTCCTGCTACGCTGTTTGGTTAAGAAGGAATCGCCTTTGGAGTTTGTAGGCCAGGCTGCTAGTTCGTATGTGATCCCAGGTAACGTATAAACTTAGAAAAGCTTTCTTTTTGTAGTGAATGAATGTAAATCGTCGGCAGTTACCAGTTGGTTTTCTAATCCGTTTTCTGTTTTAATCTGGTAGGTTATTTTCTACAAACTTAATAAGTAAGAAAATGGTTCGGGTGGAGATCAAGAAAATTCTCCCTTTTCTTTTTAATTAATTAATTTTCTTACCCTCCACACGGACCATTTTAGCTTATTTTTTTCTCATAGTGATGAAAAGCACTATTGCACAAATAACACTGTACAATAATTTTTTTGTAATAGGTACATTTTTTATTATAGGTAATTTTTAGCAATATATTATGATTTTTTTTATTTATCTATTGATATTTACAACTGTATTACAGCAAGTAAATAGGCCAAGTGATCATACAAAAGGGCTAAGGTTACAAGACAAGAAGCTAGGAAAGGTAAAATAAAAACAGCTGATTGAAAATACACACACCAAACTTAAAAAGCATGCAGCTTGTTTATTAGTCGGTCTGCAGGGACTGTTATCCTACAATGTTTATAACCTGAACAATGATAACTGGCATCTTGTTACTCATTTTAATGGAAACAGAATGGATGGACTTATAGTAACAAAACATTTTTATTTCACAAGATTTTTTTTAGGACAAAAAAATGAACAATTAAATAACAGAACTAACAAGATAAAACCACTAAAAACAATACGGATTTTTTTTAAAATTTATTTATTGATATTTACAAGTGTATTACGATAATACAACAAGTAAATAGGCTAAGTGATACATAATGACATGAGAATGACCAGTAGAGAAACTACCCAGTGGTAGTACTCAAATCAAAGTTCAACTAAGAAGGCCACGTGGCCATCTTCTTTTCAGACGCCTCGGAGGATTATCGGGAATTGAAGAGGTTGCTAGGTTTGAAACTAGAGGGTTTGAGTGGGAAGAAGTTTGTTATGAAAGGATCGATACCGGGTTCGGGCCAAATCAGCAACAAAAGGGACATTAAGGTCGTTATGCATGACTTTATTCTTAACAAAATAAGGAGTATTGAGGATTTTACGAAGGATTTTGGATTGTAGGGATTGGATACGAGAGAAATTCGATGGGTTAGTGGAGCCCCAAAGCTCTACTCCGTAAGTCCAAATAGGTCGTATGATGGTCATGTAGATGAGTCTTTTGTAGTTAATTGGGAGCTTAGAGCGTTTGTCTAGTAAGTGTTGAAGTAGCCTGAAACGTCGAGCGGTTTCTTTTCTTTTCAGTCTTGTATGAGGATTCCAGGTTAATCGTTTGTCGAGATGCAACCCTAAGTATCAGATCTGTTCTACAGGCACCAGAGGGATATTATTAAACGATACTGCATGGCAGGAAGTCATTGGTTTACGACGTAGGGTAAAAGTGATTTGATGCGGTTTTTGAGAATTAATTTTAATTCACCAGTTCTTACAGCATTGTTCAAAATCAGTGATATGGGATTGGAGGCTTTGGGATGCAATAACTGGATTGGTGGTGACTGATAATACACATGTATCATCAGCATACGTGGTAAGGATAGTATTAGGATGAGTTAGGATGTCAGCTGCATAAAGGATTGGTTTGATGTAAATAAACACAATAGCATGATATTGAAGTATAGAGGATTGATAGAATAAAACTCCATGAAGGGTCTAAGGTTAAGAGTTGATACTTTTACGCACAACCGTCACATTTTTCTCAATATATCGCATAGAGGCTTGATGAACCCAACGAGGATCTGCAAATCCACACGTCCCACCTGTTCCTATTAATTAAAAATTTATTTCCCACAGCCGGATAGGAACCCGAGTATTTCAGTACAGCACCTCATCACACTATACACTGAGCTATCCCTTAAAAAACATGTCTTGTAATATTATTGTGGTCAGACACATCAGGGAAATCGTATACTCGTATTCCTTCAGAAGCAAAATACGAACAGTCCTAGTCGTGAACGAGTTGAAGGTAGGTGTAGGCTATCAGCAATCATCAGTGAGAACGTCAATGCACTCACAACACAATAGCCCAGCTCTCGTATTCAACTCCTTTTCCTCTCTTCACACCTATCTTCTCTCGTGTCCGTCCTTTCCTAAAGGGGAGATGCTCTGGACAGCACTAGAGGAAAAACATGTAAAATGTACCTGGTTAATAATGTAAGCATGAATGTTTTATAATATAATGAAGCCATTGTGAAAATAGATTAATAATACATTTTATATTAAAAAAAATATAAAGATAAATAAATTTGGACAGTGTCACGAATATACTTGAAAAGGTAGAGCTGAGTATGTAGAGTGTTGAATTACTGTGCTATATATTCTGAATTCGAATCCGGCTTTGACATCTACATAACGCATTTAATCAGTTAGCTGCGACGGTTTGACTCATTAGGATCTGAAGATCACTTCTTGGGGCTCACTCAGCCTCTGTAAAGTGTATTCTCTTAATTGGGAGAAAATCCTGGTGATTAAACCTAATCTCAGACTAATCAGCTCCTTCAATTATCACCCACTGAATACCATTTTATTTTTAAAGAGAAAAGATAGGCCCTCGGGCGGGATTTGAACCCCAAACCTTTGTCTCACCGTGACATCGCTCTACCATTTGAGCTACCAAGGCCGCCTGCCGGCAGAGGACAAATCTTTTCTCTCATCCGATCCCATGTCCTCGTGCTCTCGCAATTTTTGCGATGAATACACTAGAACGAAGTTCTTTGAACGTTAATTTAATTTTAGGATCTTATTGACTTACGTCATATTACTATTTATAAATTATATAGGCGGCAAAAATTATATTTTTTAAAATTAAATGCAAAACTAATATTTTTTATAAATTATATAATTATTTATAAATTATATAATTTTTTATAAATTATAGGCGGCCTTGGTAGCTCAAACGGTAGCGCGATGTCACGGTGAGACAAAGGTTCCGGATTCAAATCCCGAGGGCCTATCTTTTCTCTTTAAAAATAAAAATATTTAAACTCAAAACAAAATTTACCAATAATTATAAAAAATTATAAATAGTAATATGACGTATGTCAATAAGATCCTAAAATTAAATTAATGTTCAAATAACTTCGTTCTGGTGTATTCATCGCAAAAATTGCGAGAGCACGAGGACATGGGATCGGATGAGAGAAAAGATTTGTCCTCTGCCGGCAGGCGGCCTTGGTAGCTCAAATGGTAGAGCGATGTCACGGTGAGACAATGGTTCCGGGTTCAAATCCCGGCCGAGGGCCTATCTTTTCTCTTTAAAAATAAAAATATTTAAAACTAAAAAAAAAATTGACCAATAATTATAAAAAGTTATAAATACCATTTTATCTTAATGTCATATTCCTAAAATATGGAGTCCATACTGAATGTATCCATGGCAACCACAAAAACATCTGGTCAGAAGTTTCCGCTTGTTGTTGGTAACCACTGTCCAAGTGCATAAAAAGTTAGTAAGGAATTGGCTTGAAATGGAGTTATTGCTTATATTAGAATTCCATTTCAAGCCAAAAACTACGAGAATGATAAGATTTAATTTTCTTAAGTATAGAAAACTCATTTGGGACAAAATTCGACTAAAGCACTAATTCACCTGGGTTTTAGATATATCCTCGTAGGATAAACCTGATACAAATCTATCAATGAGGTACATTTAGGCCTATTTATATCCTTCCGAATATCGATATATATTTTCGATTTTGGGACTAGTAACTTCGATGTATTCACTAAAGTATCGATACTCCTTTCGATCTAAACTTCCTTACCACACGTTTTTCTAGAACGTGGCAGTAGGCCGAGCCCCAGAAACTGCGTTTCCTAACCTGTTATTGAACCCCGACCTCATGAGTTTCTTACATCAGAGGCCTTTGTAATTGCGAGTGTTCTATCTTCAAGATAAATCTATGTTAGCTATTGCAGAATACACTACTGTAACTGACGATTATAGCTTGGGCAATCTATCCTTTGAGTATTGAGAGTCATAGAATATCTCATCTTAATAGCCAAAATAAATCTTCCTATCCATTTTAATACGACAAAAGGAGATAATGCTATATTCAGCTTTATGATCGACCCACTAGATATATGTACTACTTGTATCTTGCTAAATACATTGGACATGTCTGTTATATTATAGATTAGTGTTATTTTTATTTTTTTTTTTATGGAGCAGGGTAGCTCTGTAAGTAAATGCTGTAAACAAACTATTACTGTGCTGAAATAAATTATAATAATATTAATGACTTTAAGTCAACAAAATCCAAAAATAAAGTAATGTTCAATTAACATTCTCCCCGTGTATACATCGCAAATTGCGAGAACACGGATATATAGGAACGGTGAAAAGAATTGATACGGCTGGCCGAGAAACGTACCAGGGTGGCCGAGATGGTTGAGTCGTCACCACGGAGAGGTGAAATACCCGGGTTCGAGTCCCGGTCCTTGCCATATATTTTCTTTTCAAATAAAGTATTTAAAAAAAAATTATATCATATAACAATTAAATAAATTATAATAAATATCAGGTACTTTTCCAATCTAACGACGACCTACCCCAGCACGCTCCTCTGGCACTTACCTCAACTATTTGGACCCTGTCAATTTATCCTGCCTGAAATATATTTGAAATAGTATCCTTTCATTATCATACAAGAGGATTCTTAGGAAATGAAATAGGAGATGATATACAACTAAAATATCACAATTTCTCTTTAAATTTAAAATATATAAACTACTGAATAAATAAGAAGATAAAATATAACATTTATTATAAACAAAATTCATTAAAAATAACAACATCACATCAAAACGGTGTCGTATATACAGAACAATCAAAACAATTAACCAAAAAACATCACATTGTAGTAAAATATAATTATTTATGTTTCAAATTGAAATATTTAAAATAGAAAATAAATAATAAGATATAATAAAACATTCATTATAAACAACATTGATTAAACACAACAATATCCAGCAACAATTATAAACAATATTAATTAAAAAGAACAATATGTTACAAAAATTATAAACAATGTTCATTAAAAAGAACAATATTCAGTTGCAGTTTCATATTATGTCCCTTTCTACAAGACATTTTACGGAGAATGACGTTCCGCTCCTGTAGAAATAGCACAGCTGACTTTTGATCAATCACCTCGCGAAAAATCTTCATTAAATTCCAACTCATATTGTATAATTAACATGAAAATAAATAAACGTCCACTTGACAAAGGACTAAGAAAGGTTATGGCAACAGTAGCAGGTAGTTAAGGAAACTGACACTTGGGGCGCTGGGGTAGGTCGTCGTTAGATTGGAAGAGTACCAAATATAATGTTAATTAATGAAATGAAAAAGGATCTTTATTTCATAAACAATTCCTAGTCAGTCAACCGCGTCAACCACTGCACAAGAGAGGGATATGTCTGTTATTCATTAATGATAAAGAATTACTATATATTAAATAAAACGATCTCAGTGCGGCATCCTTTTTTATTAATTAAATATTATTCAGATGAAAGGATCTGACTTTTTTCTAAGATCATAGTTTGGGTAGTGAAGCCAATATAGCAATGTCAACGATAGTACATGAAAGTTATTTGGTAAAAACCGATCAGGTTTTTATCGAAATTATCGGTACCAAATTTATAGAACCTGTCTGAGCCTCGGGATGGACTTCCGATAGTTTTTTTTTTTGTTTTTTTTTAAATTCTTTATTGGCTTTAATGTATAACATCGTAGCCATTGAGTCTGGTCCACTTAGTTTTAATTTTTAGTAATTAGCATATCGTCACTTAATTACAGTTATTTTTATTTACAGTTATATAATATCTACAATATGTAAATATTTTACAATAATTAAATAATCAACACTCGTTTAATAAATAAATAAACAAAATTTTTAGTCAGTACAGAACAGTATCAATTATAACAAAAGAATAACAATATTCCAAACAAATAACACAAATAAGGCATATACCTAAGGAAATAGATAAATACAATACAATGGAATTAAAGTATTTAGGTACTAACCCGCTGATACTTTATTGTAACAGTTATCTTATTCTTTCTATACGTTACAATCAAGGTATTGTAGAAGTACCCGAAACCATAAACCACAATTAAAGCCCGGATTCCGAATTTTTACATATAAACTGAAGATAGAAAAAAAGTTGTTTAATTTTTCCACGCTGTCCATAGTGAGCACATTTTGAAGTGATAATTCATCCTCATGCTGGACAATATATTTTTGCAGAAATTGTTTCCGTGTGTTAACAAAAAATTTACAATGCAATATTTGGTATATGCTTCAAACTATTGAATATGGTCCCATGGCACCACTGACATTTTTCATCAGTTCTGAGAACACAGGTGTTGTTCCTATAAAATATTTTCAGGCATTCAGGGTTTAAAATTCTTATTTGACTCACGGTTCTTAATTTTTCTATGTTTATCTTGAATTTTAAATAGCTTTCAGGTGTATTTCCGATAGCAATAGCCATAAAAAGTGAAAATAAAAATTTAAATATCTCTGATTTAGAAGAATGGTGTCAAAACTGGAGAATTAAAATAAATTCTCAAAAATCGCATCAAATCACTTTTACCTTACGTCGTAAACCAATGACTTCCTGCCCTTCAGTATCCTTTAATAATATCCCTCTGGTGCCTGTAGAACAGATCCGATACTTAGGGTTGCACCTTGACAAACGATTAACCTGGAATGCTCATACAAGACTGAAAAGACAAGAAACCGCACGACGTTTCAGGCTACTTCAACACTTACTAGACAAACGCTCTAAGCTCCCAATTAACTACCAAAGACTCATCTACATGACCATCATACGACCTATTTGGACTTAAGGAGTAGAGCTTTGGGACTCCACTAAGCCATCGAATTCTTCTCGTATCCAATCCTTACAGTCCAAAATCCTTCGTAAAATCCTCAATGCTCCTTATTGTGTTAAGAATAAACTCATCCATAACGACCTTAATGTCCCTTTTGTTGCTGATTTGGCCCGAACCCGGTATCTATCCTTTCATAACAAACTTCATTCCCACTCAAACCCTCTAGTTTCAAACCTAGCTTCCTCTTCAATTCCCGATAATCCTCCGAGGCGTCTGAAAAGAAGATGGCCACGTGGCCTCCTTACTTGAACTTTGATTTGAGTACTACCAGTGGGTAGTTTCTCTACTTGTCATTATATATCACTTAGCCTATTTACTTGTTGTATTATTGTAATACAGTTGTAGATATCAATAAATAAATTTAAAAAAAACAACAAAATTTACTAAAAAACAGCACCAACGCCTTCAATTGTAATATAGGCTATGATTTGCGTCAGCATATCCCATGTTATTACTGCATCCGCACATTCTCTTCCGGCTAATCTCGGTCAGAACCTAAATACGATACACATAATCGATAAACTGGGTCATTACACAATCCGATCGATAATAAGTGGTAATATATTACGATAAATATCGTGCGGTTAGTTTTAATTTCAGGATATAAATCAATGATAAATGACCAAAGGTAATTGCAGCTTCCTTGACAACTCTGGGGCGAAGCTCATGCAATGGTCCTCAGATCGAGGACTGGTTATGCTATACATCACATTTAACTTGCCAAAACAGCCTGGCATAATCCTAATAATATAATCTGTCATATTCCTAAAATATGCACTGGATGTATCCATGGCAACTACTGAAAACACCAGGCCAGAAGATTCCAGCTGTTGTTAGATTTTCTTCTTAAAAGTTAAAACTTATTTTTTCATATTTATGTTCAAATATGAAAATTATTATCAATGTAATACACTGTTTTTACTGCGACATCAATTTAATATACTGCGAGTGTGTTTTTTCATTTTTTCGAGTCAGGAAAGGCGCGAGACCAGTTGAAAATTAAAATTTATGACTTAATTTTAGACATTTTTCTTTTACCAGTTCTTCTTTACCTTAAATTGAAACATAATATTGTATCTTGTGACCGTAAAAATTTTGTTTGTTTGTTCATTTAACGTCATTTTATGCTGCTATGGCTAATCGGACGATGCTACAGTCGGAGCTCTAAATTTTGCCTATCCAGGTTTAATTAGGATAGGGATTTTTAACGAGTACCTGACATCGTACAGGCTCGGGACCCCCGTTTAACGTCCCTTCCGAAGGACGGCTAAGGTAACTAAGGATTATTTACTCCCTTAAAAAATCCTAGGACCACCTGCCGGGCTACAAACCCGCGATCTTGGGTTTAGTAGTTTGTTACGCTAACCACTAGACCACAGGTGACTAAATATTTTGTTTTCAACTTAATAATTGTTGTTTTTTTTTTAACGTGGAAGAGAATTTCATTTGAACACGGCGACGTGGTACAAAAAAGGTTGGTAACCACTGCACTAGAAGAATGGCACGATTCTCCTTATGTGCAAGAACTCATTTTGGATAAATTCGAATTAACCTCTCATTCACCGGGGCTGTTGATATGATATAATATGTTCATCAGCTAAACTCAATTTTTCACCGTACATTTTTGGAATTTATCATTATAGGTCCTTCTTCGTAAACCAACGACTTCCTGTCCTCCTGTATCGTACTGGAGTCCTCCTGGTATACGACAAATGCTTAACTTGGAATCCTCATACTAGACTGAAACGACAAGAAACAGCTCGCCGTTTAAGGCTACTTCAACATTTACCAGACAAACGCTCGATGCTCCCAATTAATTACAAGACTCATATACATGACAATCATTAGCCCCATCTGAAGTTAAGGAATTTGAGCTTTGGGGCTCCACTATGCCATCGAATTCCTCTCCTATTCAATCCTTATAATCCAAATTCCTTCGTGAAATCCTCAATGCTCCTTACTTTGTTACGAACAAAGGAATCCATAATGACCTTAATGTCCCTTTTGTTGCTGATTTGGCCCGAATCCGATATCAATATTTTCATTACATTCTAAATTCCCACTCAAACCCATTAGTTTCAAACATCGCAACCTCTTCAATGATAATCCTCCGAGGCGTCTGAAAAGAAGATGGTTTCGTGACTTAAATTGAACTTTTTATGCCTTTTCTCTGGATATGATGTATCTTTCATTATTTTTACTAGATGTATTCTGTGCACAATTGTAAATTTCAATAAATACATTTTTTTTTTAATGCATTATAGGTAAAATATAAGAAGACAATTGACCTTTTTTTATTATACTAGTAAATAGAATGATCGATACGTTATGGTATGAGAGTTAAAAAAGGTTGAAAAACTACCCACTGGTAGTACTCAAATAAAAAATTAACTTAAAAGGTCATGTGACAATCTTCTTTTCAGATGCATCAAAGAATTATCGGATATTAAAGAGAAAGTTTCGAAACTAGTGTTCAGTGGGAATAAAGTTTGTCATGAAAGGTTTAGGCCATATCAGAAACCAATTTGATATTAAGATCATTATGGATTATTTTATTTCAAACAAAGTAAGTAGTATTGTGGATTTAAGAAGGATTTTGGATTGAAAGGATTGGATATAAGAAGAATTGCGTGAAAAAGTGGACTCATTTTGGTCTATAATAGTCTCTTTTGCGATTAATAGGGAGCTTACAGTGTTTGTCCAGTAAGTGTTGAAGTAGCCTGAAATGGCGAGCAGCGTCTCGTCTAACCAATCTAGTAAGAGGATTCTAAGTTAAACGTTTTTCAAGATGCAGTATCGAGTATCTTCTACAGGAATCAGTGGGATGTTATTAAAGGATACTGGAGGATGGAAAGCCATTAGATTTGCTTCATTATAAAATACTTAAGTAAAATGTCATTTAAGAAAAAAAAAACCCAATTTTTAACTCGTCCTTTCTTATATAACTCCTTTTATTACTCTGAAACATCAATTGACCTAGGCCTCGTTAATTAATTACCTTTTGAAAGAGGCTCGTTAATTGGGCCCGAATGTCTCTCACCGGGTTCATTAGATGTAATTGGGGTCAACGAATAATAATGTCCTCTCAGTTGCAAATTATAATGCTTCATTATCGTTAGCTCGAATTAAGAGGTAATGGCGAAATTCCGAAATGGAACATGACTTGTTGTTTCGCGCGATGACGAATCACCACTTGCGGTATTCATGAATGTGCTCTAAATTACTCAAATACCTAACGGCTGGCCATTTTTGTAAAATTTAAAAACTGTTTGATTGTACGACTCGTAGCTCCAATTGTATATAACTGTGTATCAGAACACATGATTCCGTAGTTCAGATATTTTTTTTCAATATAGTGTAAGCAGGAAAAAAAAAATTCACATCATTATCATTGTCATGTACTTCATCTTAGTGCTTTTTCTTTGCAAATTTAATGACTAACATAACTATAGCCTCGGTGAATATGTGGTTAGGTTTAATCTTGTCCAAAATACCTACAAATATGTCACAGGTCTGCGATGAAAAAAGGAGTCTTCATCTCAGTAACCTAGAATATTACATATTCAGCTACCTTGCAAAGTAAATAAATATTATTATAATTTATTTTATTGTTATATGATGTAATTTTTTAAATAATTTATTTGAAAAGGAAAGATATGACCAGGACCGAGTGTTCCACCTCTCCGTAGTGGCGCCTTAATCATCTCGGCTATTCTGGCTCGCTTCTCGGTCAGTCATATCTATTCTTTCACTGATCCTATATTCTCCCCATGTATACATCGCAAATTGCGAGAACGCGGAGATACAGGATCAGTGGAAAGAAGGGATATGACTGACCGAGAAGCGAGCCAGGATGGCCGAGGTGGTTAAGGCGCCACTACGGAGAGGTGGAACACTCGGTCCTGGTCATATCTTTCCTTTTCAAATAAAATATTTAAAAAATTATATCATATAACAATAAAATAAATTATAATAATATTAATGACATAAAGTCAACAAGATCCAAAAATCAAAGTAATGTTCAATTAATATTCTCCCCGTTTATACATCGCAAATTGCGATAACACGGACATATAGGATCAGTGAAAGAAGGGATATGACTGACCGAGAAGCGAACCAGGATGGCCGAGGTGGTTAAAGCACCACCACGGAGAGGCGGGAGACCCGGGTTCGAGTCCCGGTCCTGGTCATATCTTTTCTTTTCTAATAAAATATTTAATAAATAAATATTAAATTGAAAAATAAATAATTTTTCTAGAAAAATTATATTTTATGAAAATTATTCAAATATATTGTCCAGAGAGAGACTTGCCAACAAAGGAATGTTTTAGGGACTTGCCATTGTTGAGATATGGGGAATATGAACGAACTTACAAACATATCATAATGGATTTAGTGATGGTCAAAATCGATATATCCGTCTAAATCTTAAACTTGAAAAAGTCCTTGATTACAACAGAACAATTATTATTGCGTATAAGAAAGTAAAATTTGAAGTGTTAGTTGCGAAGTGTCTTCTTCTCGTGGTACGTTCTCACAAAATTAGGTAACCATCTTGCATCATCAAGCTTTACCCAACATGACTAATTTTAAATCTAGATGGTAATTTTCTCACTTAATGTTACATCTTCCTGGCAGAGTTGATGTCTTCTTTAAGAGGGTATGTTCCTCTTCATTTCCAAATCAGAGCAGGAGGTCGTAGCGGAGATGCAGGGCACTTCGGGGTTACGAAACGAGAATGAAAACAAATCTGAATAAGAGAGATTTTATCTTGTTTTATTGAGTCGATTGAATCTCAACAACCTTGTTGATATTCATCATTTCGTTGCGTTGCGTAAGACAAACAGGCAATTTACTTTCAAATACATTAATCGGCAGTAAAACACCAAATAGAATGGAAATCATGAGATGGTTGAATATGTCGGTGAATAGTATGGACTTTCCTCATAAATATATTGCTGGAATGTAAAGTAAATATAAAACTGAAATGTAAACACCTTACAACACACAATATAAAAAAAATATTTTATTTACTTACAAAAAAAAACTGTACTGCCTCAACCCACAAAGGGTATTGTGTCCAATACATGTTGTACAAAGAGGAAACAATTGTAGGAAGAGTTTGTATGTCTGAGATTGCGTTCAACCATCCGACTTCCTCCAACTAATCACCCTGTAAACGTTTTGTGTATCGTTCCAATTGTAATGTTGCGGTCACAGAGAGGAAGACGGGCGCCGCGAATTGGCGATTCCTGGAAGAAAATAAAGTCCTTTGTCGGCAGAGATGAAAGAGGCCTTTTCCCGAAAGTTCGAGATCCTTCTACTGCGTTTCGGCCTTGCTATTTAACTAGCATCTCGGCGCGAGTAGGGACAGAGTTTTAAATCACGCGGTACGGTGAACATCTATCTGAATCAGTGAAAAGCCGGTGTAATAAGTCAGTGACAGTTTGTGAGTGTAATTGTATGTCAGTTTTTATATTCAAAGATTCTTACGGTCGGTGGGCTTTAATTAGTGAACTGTAAGTGCTAATTAGTAGTAATTAATTAGTAAAGTAGCAATTGTAATTTTATGTGATTTGTACAAGCTTATATAAATAGTTAAGCTATTTAGTAATAATAATATCTTATTTTATTGTAATAATTAAATGGAAGTTACGCCGAGATTATAAATATCTAAAATATTGTTATTGTAAATTTAATTCAGTTAATAATTTATATGTAGTAATTTAATTGTTAAGAGTTTAATTGTATTCTGTAACACTATACTAAATAAATATTAGTATCTTTAATTAAGGAATAGCTTAATTCATTTTAATACCCAGAAGCCCGTAACAGTAACGTATGAACCGCCGAAAGGAATACATTTTATTTACTTAAAATACATAATCTGTCGAAAACCAAATTAATACAATGCAAATGCGTTTTAACGTGTAATTTTTAGGGGTCATTTGTGGCCTGATAGTTAGGATAACATACCTATTATGCCCAAGATAGTGGGTTCGCAGCCTGGAAGTTGGCCTCAGGACTTATTAAAGGAAGTAAAAATTCCTGTTATGCCGTATTTAAGAAGGAACGTAAAATTGGAGTCCAATCCACTGCGATGTCTGGTACTCATCAATAATTCCTATCCTAATTAAACTTGGACAAGAAAAATTTAGGATACCACTTGAGCATCGTCCGGTTAGCTATGGCTGTAAAAGTTATGTCTAATGGATAAAGAAACTCGTAATTTTTTATTCTCTTCGCAATACCATAAATGCTTATCCCAATTATCGTTAACAACGAATTTAGTGGAATAATTGAGGTAATCAGGAAAGGGTTAAGCAAAGTTAAATATATATATATATATATATCATTATTATTATTTAGTGGAATAATAGAGGTAATCAGGAAAGGGTTAAGCAAAGTTAAATATATATATTATTATTATTATTATTATTATTATTATTATTATTTAGTGGAATAATTGAGGTAATCAGGAAAGGGTTAAGCAAAGTTAAATATATATATATATATATATATATATATATATATATATATATATATATATATATATTATTATTATTATTATTATTTAGTGGAATAATTGAGGTAATCAGGAAAGGGTTAAATAAAGTTAAATATATATATATGTATTATTATTATTTAGTGGAATAATTGAGGTAATCAGGAAAGGGTTAAGCAAAGTTAAATATATATATTATTATATATTATATATAATATTATATATTATAACCAGATAAACCAGGTTTAATCTCCAACTCTCTTGTAAGTTAGATAGAGTAAAACATAGATTATAATATGACTAGAAATAGATTATAATATTATTTAAAACCTGTACCACTACAACCCGAGAACGTCTGGCATTCAGTACATGGTTGAGACTGTGCGGTTTCATGGACAACAGTTCTGCAATGAGGTGCCTTATCCTAGGTCAAGCTCAACCGCCGGATTTTTCCACCTTATTTTGAGTTCCGTATTTTTTAAAATATTTTAAATAGACTTGGTGAGCCCCAGGAGCGTCCTAGATCCTATTTGATCCATTTCCCGCCGCAAACAGACTAAATAAAAGTTGCCTGCAGCGGAATTTGAATCTGGATTTCCGGCATGGCAACTCAGTACTCTACCACTGAGCTACTTATAATATCATTTAATATAACTTTATACATCTTATAATGATCTGTCTTACCGAAGAACCTTCATGAGTTATTGTGGTACAGTTTTTTTTTTTTATTATCAAAGATAGAATATTGTCCTTACAAGTTAGAAATATTTATTTTGTTTTTCGAACTGGCAGCTCATTCCTTGTATTCGTGTTTTGGGGAGCTCTTCTATTAGTTAATGATCTATACTTCATATAAACATGATATACACCAATGGGACATAATCGTGTTAATGTCTTAAGCATAGATTTTGTAACTTTCCCCATCTTTTGAACTTATTTGACTTGTGAAATTAATTTTTCCGCTACGTACCCATTGAGATATGAAATTAAGATCTTTTTACACTATCTGAATTCCATTTACTGTTCGTTCGTGTTAATAGTCCTCCAGAACTGATAAGCTTAATCTCTTCTATTGGATACATCTTTCAAACAAGTTTTTTAAGTGAATAAGGTGTAGTGATAAATTTCCCTATTTTAAGGGAATCGTGGGATTAAGAGGAAATTTGATTTCCATCTAAGTCATATGTTTTTTTTTTTTTTAATTTCGTTGTGAATATACAAAGAACATATTTCTATTCTCTTAATGAAAACATATAGGAGTAAACATTTGAAACTTATCTCTTCAGACTGTAACAGTAACACAAGATATAATGTAACGTTATGGGGAGATGAAAAGCTATTGTATAGGGAAACAGTTACAGTATTTTATTTCTTTGCAAATGAAATTTTTTTAGAGGAATTAGATAAAAAATCATGTGTTAAATAGTAATCAACTATAAATTAAACCCATACGGAGCTTTAACGAGTACCTGACATCGTACAAGATCATAGCCTCCATTTTAAGTCCCTTCCGAAGGATGGCATAACCATGGATTTATTACTGCCTTAAAAAATCCTAAAACCACTTTTTGGGCTATGAACCCGATATCTTGGGCATAGCATGTTGTAATGCTGACCACTAGTCCACAGGTGACTCCTAATTTTATTTTTTTAGGTAATGTTTTTAAATGAAATTCCCTCTAAGTCCTCTCCTCTACATTGATTGACTATGAAACCTAGACTTAGATTGACTAGTAGATCGAACAATATCTACAGTTCTGATACATATTTATGTATCGTTTAATTTAATTTGTTTAAATTATTCCCAGAAATCATTAGTATAAATTACTTTAAACATTCCTTTGCCATTAAATATCTCAGCGACCAGAACATAAGGGTATATTCGTTTATTAACTAAATCCCGCCCGCATCTTTTCAGAAAGACTGGCTTAGACTAGACTCGTTATATATACATTTTGACTTGGAAATTTACGTATAAAGTTTCAATATTGAGAAGAAAGTTTTAAAAAAATATTGTCACAACAATATCGTTTACCTCCGAGTACAGAAAAATGATCAAACATTTACTGAAATATTTTTTTAAATAATTATTGATCATTTTTTTTTAGTTATAATTATTTTTATTTTTTAAAGAGAAAAGATAGGCCCTCGACCGGGATTTGAACCCGGAACCTTTGTCTCACCGTAACATCGCTCTACCAATTGAGCTATCCAAGGCCCCTGCCGGTCGAGGACAAACCTTTTCTCTCATAGATCCTAAAGCCCCAGTGCTCCCGCCATTTTTGCGATGAATTCACTAGAACGAAGTTCTTTGAACATTAATTTTAATTTAGGATCTTATTGACTTACGTCATATTATTATTTATAATTTTTTATAATTATTGGTCATTTTTTTGAGTTATAAATATTTTTATTTTTTATAGAGAAAAGATAGGCCATCGACTGGGATTTAAATTTAAAATTTATTTATTTATTTGTTAAAATTTAAAAAATAAAAATATTTACTGAAATATATTGTTACGATCAGAGAGAGAGAAAGACGGGCGGAAGGAATAAAAATCTGAAGTCCATCGGCGGAAGAGATTAAGAAGGTTCTCGACAATCCCAGAACGGTCTCCCCCTACTTCCGTGTGTCTAGAATGTTTGGCCTTGCCCATTTAAATACTACCTCGACGCGAGTCAGACAGAGAGTAAACCAGGCAGTGTGATGAACTAGTAATAAGTGTATCAGTGTACTGTGACAGTGTGTGAGTATAATAAACTGTTTCTGTTTGTTACTGTGTGTCAGTTTGTTATATTTGGACATTCTTACGGTCGGTCGACTTTAATTAGTGAACTTTAAGTGTTAATTTGTAGTTATAAGCTCTAGCTATAGTATATCTTATAGTATTTTAGTAATTAAATAGGCCTAGGTTATAATAAATATTTAGAACATTGTTACTGTAAATTTTTATTGGTTAACTAATTTATTTGTATTATTTTAAGAAATATTATTACCTTGAATTTAGGAGTAGTTTAATTCATTTTCACACCCAGTAGCCCGTAATAATATAGAAAAAAAGTTTATATTTTTACTTATGCTGATGATGCATGTGTATTATCAGTCAACACCAATCCAGTTATTGCATCCCAAAGCCTCCAATCCCGTATCACTGATCTTGAAGAATGGTGTCAAAACTGGAGAATTAAAATAAATTCTCAAAAATCGCATCAAATCACTTTTACCTTACGTCGTAAAGCAATGACTTCCTGCCCTACAGTATCCTTTAATAATATCCCTCTGGTGCCTACTTCAACACTTACTAGACAAACGCTCTAAGCTCCCAATTAACTACAAAAGACTCATCTACATGACCATCATACGACCTATTTGGACTTACGGAGTAGAGCTTTGGGGCTCCACTAAGCCAACGAATTCCTCTCGTATCCAATCCTTACAGTCCAAAATCCTTCGTAAAATCCTCAATGCTCCTTATTTTGTTAAGAATAAACTCATCCATAACGACCTTAATATCCCTTTTGTTGCTGATTTGGCCATAACTCGGTATCTATCCTTTCATAACAAACTTCATTCCCACTCAAACCCTCTAGTTTCAAACCTAGCTTCCTCTTCAATTCCCGATAATCCTCCGAGGCGTCTGAAAAGAAGATGGCCACGTGACCTTCTTACTTGAACTTTGATTTGAGTACTACCAGTGGGTGGTTTCTCTACATTTCATTATCATGTCATTATATATCACTTAGCCTATTTACTTGTTGTATTATTGTAATACACTTGTAGATATCAATAAATAAATTAAAAATAAAAATATTTTGACTTCCTTGTGCTGTAATGTAATTATTGTAAAGGCGACATGTTTATATCTTCAGATTTCACCAGATATAGATATTATTATAGATGTTATTAGGAAACGTTGAGAATCGTTTGATGTAAATAGTTTTTAATTAATAACATGGGTAGCCATCCTGAGATGGTTAAACCTGAAGTTAATGATTAAAAAGCATATTCCTATATTTTCTAAATGTTTACGTGGTTGACTGACAGGGAGTTGTTTAATAAATAAAAATCCTTTTACATGGGAAAGGATAACATTATTTTTATTATTTGGTGATTGGTGGTTGGTCCGACGTCTAGCTCAAGCTGTTAACAATATTATTTTCAGGAGAATTTGAGCTTTAATTTATAACGCTTAATTTACGACCCAATTAATAAAAGTTAGGAGGGAGCGGGCGTTCTTGTGCGGAGGAATCCGGTAATTTCCTCTTTAATTTTAGTTTATGAAGTTCCTTCGTGGCTTAGGAAGACCTTGGAACTTGGGACTTAGCTGGAATGCCTCCTCATTGTCGCTTAAGCTCGTGCTGTAGAAGTATGCTCAAGTTTAAAATGAAATAAATATCTTATATTGAAGTCTTCTAATAACTATTTAAAATTATTTTTAGTGAGGAAATACATAGAACCTTCCCTACTTAAAGCATCTAGAAAATCAATTATACTGTGTACTCTAAATTTTAGAATTACAATAGCTGACCCAATAGACGTCATGTTCAACCTTTTTTTTTTTAGATTAATTCATTGATATTTACAACTATAATAATATTACAACAAGTAAATCTGCTAATATGAACAATATGACAAGGAAAAAAAAAAACACTTGTGGAGAAACTACCCATCGGTAGCACTCCAATAAAGTTCTATAGTACAAGGTTTTGAGGCCATCTTCTTTTCAGACGCCTCGGAGGGTTATCAGGAATAGTATGGGAAGCAAGTCGAGAGACTAGCGGATTCAAGTGTGTATGGAGCTTGTCATGGAAGGATAGGTATCTAGTTTGGGCCAAATCAGCAATATATGGGATATTAAGATCATGCTGGATGAGTTTGTTTGTGATATAATAAGGAGCATTGAGGATTTTATGAAGAATTTTGAATTGTAAGGATTTGATGCGAGATGAATTGGATGGTTTAGTAGTGCCCCAATGCTCTATTCCGTAAGTCCAGATGGGTCTAATGATTGTCATGTAAATTAGTATTTTGTAATTAATTGGGAGCTTAGAGCGTTTGTCTAGCAAATGGTGAAGTAGGCGAAAACGTCGAGCAGTTTCTTGTCTTTTCAGTCTTGTATGAGGATTCAAACTTTTTAAATCCGAAAAATAAAACATTTTTTTTTTTAAATAGATAGTAATTATTTTGACCGTTTTTTTTAAAATATTAAAATATCCGATGTGATGGCCTTATCCATTATCTATAGAGTTCGCGTAGTTAAAATGAGAAGATTTCTGCAGATTTAAAAAGGAAAAAAAAGTACATTGTTTTATGTATTGGACATATTTTAACCCATTCCTCACGTATATCTTCTGGTTTCGACCGTATCGTGAAGTTCTTTGCCGACGTTTCGTTGATCATACTGCTAGCTTCTTCAGGGCTTAATCTCAGTAAGTTTAGACGCTACGATCGAAAACCAGAAGAAATACGTGATGATAGGATTACAAATATTTGGCCGTGGTAATTTAAAAGAGTATTTGGTTCCAAAACCACAGCCCCAGTGAATAATTGGTTAAGTCGGATTTTCTCCAGAAAGAGTTAACTGCTTTCAGGTAACCAGAATCGGATCATTTTAGCAGTTTTTGGTTTGAGATGGAGTTGTAATATAAACAGTAACTCCTTTTCAAGCCAATGCCTTACTTAGCCCTTTATTCACTTCGAAAAAAATCCGCTTACTTAAGTACATGAAACTCATTTTAGAGAAAATTAGGGCTGTAGAAATGTTCTCTCTTTGTTCTTATTCCTATTCCTCAATTCACTATTGATAACAGATGAAACAAGAGTATCGCTATTCAGGAATTTTATCAATCATCTTGAGTAACAGTACACTAATATGAGAAGGCGCTATTTCATTGAGTTGCCTCAGATATGATACTCACAACTCGAGTTATATTGTACTCAAGTTCTCACAGCCACCGTTATCCGAACCTTTGGCGTCTTCATCCTTTCATATGCATTCATACCTTAGTATCTCGTTGTGGCTACCTGGAGATCTGGAGAATTCCTTAGGATCATTGTGGGATTATTCTGAGGAATTTATGGCTGTTCTCACAGTTTTATAATATTGCAGCGAAAATACGTGTTCAGCCGTTTTAAATCCAAAAATTATAAGAAATGTTAAATATATTGAATAACTAGCTTTTGCCCGCGGCTTCGCTCGCATAGAATTTGGTCTACCGCATAAAGTTTCTTGACAGTGCTTTTTAACAATAATTTAAAATAATAAATAATTAAATTATTTAAATAATTTAATTTTTTTCACTATAGGTTACTCGTACAAAATTTCAGATGTCTAACTTCAAAACTGACGGATTCCATACAACCTTTGAACCCTTATTATAATAAGGGTGGAATTATCCAAACTTCTTTCTCAAATCATACAAAGGACCTATCTGCTAATTTCAAGATGCTAAATTCCTGATTTGCCTTTAATTATGTACTATAATGGATTCTCCCAGTACCTCTAAAATTGTCGGGGGTGGGGAGGGGCACGTGCCCCCATGCGCCTTCCTAAATCTGCGCTTGCTATAGCCCATGTGTTATTCTGATGTATAACCTATATTACTGTAAAGTTTCATCCAAATCCGTTCAGTAATTTTTGCGTGAAAGAGAGACAAACATACAAACTTTCGCATTTATAATATTAGTAAGATTGTTACGGTCACAGACAGGAAGACGGAAGCAAGAGATTAGCGGCTTAAATCCGTCGGCGGGAGAAGTTATTAGGATTAGGATTATAAGAAGAAAATAGGATTAGGACCTTTTCAGCATAGTAGATCCGCCTCTACTTTGTCGGAAAGGGATTAAGAAGATTCTAGAACACGGAAGGGTGGAGACTGTTCCAGAATGTTCGGCCTTGCCTATTAAATACCTCCCTCGCCTCGAGCGAGTCAGTCTTAGTCTGAGAGTAGACCACGCACGGTGAAGATCTGTGATAAGTGAGTGTCAGTGTGATAAACTAGTCAGTGTTGAACCGGCCAGTGTAATAAGTGTATCAGCGAACTGTGACAGTCTCGCGAGTGTAATAAACTGTTTCTGTTTGTTACTGTGTGTCAGTTTGTCGTACTTGGAGAAGTTTACGGTCGATGGACTAGTAAACTGTAAGTGTTAATTAGTAGTTATAAATTGTAGTGTAGTTTTATAATATTCATATAAAGTTATGTAAATAGTTAAGTCATTTAGAATTAGTAATAACTTATATTATTGTAATAATTAAATAGGAGTTAGGCCTAGATTATAATATTTAGAATATTGTTATTGTAAATTTATATCAGTTTAATAATTGTTAATTGTTTCTAACTTAATTGTATCCTTTTTATCATTTTGTTAATAAATATTAGTATCTCTAATTAAGGAATTGTTTATTTCATTTTAATACCCAGTAGCCCGTAACAATATATATTATAATATGTTATAATACTGTAATATACATATATTATAGTATTTTTAGGTGAAGTATTACCAAGTATTTTAAGTATTACCATTTCACCTATCAATTTCGTGTGAGGATATCTGTATGCTGTAAGCTTAAATGATTTAATAAATTTAAAAACCTCATATATTTGTTATCATCATCATCACACGATGCTGAGGTCTATCGAGCTTGGTATCCTCGACAATTTTCCTCCGCTTTGATCGATCTTCAGTTGCTCTTCTCCATATACTTAACCCCAAGGTCTGCTTCAACATCGTCCAGCCATCGCATTCTGTTACTATGGTTACTATGGTAACAGCTGGAATTTAAAACCCGGGAAGGTTACTCTCAGTGTTACATTTCTGTTGAACAAGATTACTTTTGTAAATACTATGTGAAATATTCACTTTATATCGTTTTATAATGTTGGAATGTACAAATATTAAATTTGGTGTGTTGAAATAACAACTAATTTGAGTTTCTCTGTAAAGTAAGAAAATTTATTTTTTATATTTTTCTTTAACTTATTTAAATAATTCACATTATGATGCAGTCTTACCTGTAAAAAAAAAAGACCTGCTTCTTCCTCTTTCTCCATCTGGAGGTCCCACTATGATCAGCTTTGGGACCATTTTTCCTCCATTCAAGTTTTTAATATGAACAATTTTTTTAAACATAAAACCATTTCCTGTCTGATCGAATCGTGAATTTAAACCATCTTCGAACCCTCTTGAACGCATAGAAAATGTCATCATAATCGGTAGGACCGTTTAGGAGTTCTGTAACATACACAGGGACAGAAGAATTATATGTATTCTTTCTTGCACGCCATTAAACTATAAACTAAATTTTCCGTAATCAAATTAAACTTAAAATATGGATTTACCGCAATAGATATTATTAGCACATTGAAAAAAAAAAAACCTGTACATTAACAAACCCATGAAATAATGGATTATTAACAACCAGGTTTTCCCTTGATTAAAGGTACTCATTTCACAGAGGCTTATTGAACATAAGGGAGGCTTTAAATCTCACAGAGTCGATTCTCGTCTGTTATTAGAACAAATGAATAATTTATTTACTACATCCAATATCGAACAAAAGATATAGAGTATTTTTCTTATGTAGAGAAAATATTTGTCCCTGCTGGGATTCGAACCCGGGTCGTTTGCTTTTCAGGTGCAGTGCTCTAAACCATTGAGCTACCACAGGGGTCATATCCAAGTCAGACAAATCCATTCTCTTCGCCGATCCAAAATCCCCGAGTTCTCGCTATTTTTGCGATCTATACAAGGGATCAAGGATGTTCATTGAACATCACTTTAATTAGGATCTTGTTGACTTACGTCAATTTTATTTATAATTTTTTTTATTAATTGCTATTTTGATGGTAATTATTTTGAAAATTGCGAGAACACGGGGATATAGGATCGGTGAAGAGAATGGATTTGCCTAACTTGGATACGACCCCTGGTAGCTCAGTGGTTAGAGCACTGCACTAGAGATGCAGACGACCCGGGTTCGAATCCCAGCCTGAGGAAATCTTTTCTCTTCAAAAACTAAAATATTTACTAATATCGAAATATTTAATTTTCACGTTTTTTTTTATATTTTCGGAATTTCTATAACTTAGAAAATCTCAGTTATTTTAAAAATCCTGTTTATTTTCTACTTTTGTTTTCATTTTCCTGTTTTCGCGATTTCTATATTAGGGAAATTCCCTCTAATTTTACATTTTTTCAATTTTCTTATTTTTGTAATTATTCTATTTTCATTATTTTCTCTATTTTCGCAATTTTATAGGTTTTATAATAGTATTGTTATCATAAAGAGACTTGTCCCAGAATAAATAAAGACGTTATTATTATTATTATTATTATTATTATTATCTTGTTCTTTTTCTCGGTTTCTACCAGAGAATGGACCAACCCGGACATAGGTCAAGGGTTAGGCTAGAGTTTATATAATGATAAAATACATCAATTATATATAAAATACATTAATATATAATCATAAACAAATACTTTATTGTGAATATCCCTCTTATATAATATTGCTCATACTTTTTAATATGCGTTTATCATCTAAATGATTGTATTAATTATGTATTCCGTACTCTAATAGGCAAATTGAAAACAAAATTTTATAATTGAATATTTTGTCTACTATTGATTACCCATTATCATTCCCTACAAACCGAAAAAAGTTTCACTTGCATCGTGGTTTTATAAAACCACACAACTTTTTTTTTTCACTACTTTTTTATTTTAGCATGTTTTCCTAATTTCTTAATTCCACTAATTTTTGCAATAGCTAAATGTTTATTTTTTAATTTTTGAAAATTGAAAAAACATTTTTACGCTTGGGTCCGTAGGACTAAGTATAAAAATTTGATTTTTGCACATTTTGTAAACCTACATGATAGTTAAGCACTGTAATAATTTCAACACTGATATTTGACTGTGAACAAAGATATGTCTTTTAAGTAAGATGCATTTAAAAAAAGGTCGTAAAAAATGGAGTTTATCCGATGAAGAACGGATATTATCTATCCGTTACAAATCTATTCTCTTCAAAACAAAAATATTTAAAAGTAATTAGCATCAAAATAATAACAAAATAACATAATAACAATTAATAAAAAAAATTTACAAAAGAGTAACCAATCAGCCTAGATTCACAACTACCCATTTTCCTGGCGGTCATTTATATATAAAATATCTGTATTTTAATGTACTTTTAAAAAATATATATAAAACAAATATTGATAGGTTATGCTTAGTACGATTCCTGAAATTTTCTGAAACCTACGCTGATCCTGAATGACATATTGTATTTCAAGAGCTTAAATAAATATCAAGTTTTAACAATAACCTAGGAAAAGTGTTTCAGTGTAATGACAAAAACTTTGTTTTACGAAATATTGTTTTTGATGCTACATGGATCAGTTTAAAACGTTTTGTCGAAGTTCAATTAGTTATTACATCGGTGAGTTTTCAACTCAGATTTTTTTTTAAACGTTTTTCTGAATTGGAAACGGAATATATAAATTAAAAGCTACCTTTACAAACCCAAGAACCTTTATATTTCGCCGACCTCCATTGACTTGTCAAACCGTTGATAGTCAATTTCGATTGATTGTCAGGTGTGACGAGACGGCTAAAGTAGTCAAGTGCTCACTAACCTAGATAGCGCTTCCAGCGAATCCATTAGTTCCTCTAGATATTAATCAACTTTCTCAATTATAGATTAATTACTCTGTCTGTTATACTCTTGTGTCTGTTATATATATATATATATATATATATATATATATATATATATATATATATATATATATTTATATATATGTAAAAGACGTCTAATAAACATCGTTTGAATGTTATTGATATGGTTACTATGGTAACGGCTGGAATTTAAAAACCGGGAAGGTTACTCTCATTGTTACATTTCTGTTGAACAAGATTAATTTTGTAAAAAATATTATGTGCAATATTCACTTTATATAGTTGTATAATGTTGGTAGGTATAAATATTAAATTCGGTGTGTTGAAATAAAAAATAATTTGAGTTTCTCTGTAAAATAAGAAAATTTATTTTTTATATTTTTCTTTAACTTGTTTAAACAATTCATAGTATAATTACAGTCTTACTTGTAAAAAAAAAAGAAGAAACGAAATGAAATTAAAGTGAATATTTCGCACACTATTTTCTTGAAACTATTCAATAAAAACTCAACTCAAAATAACCTCTCTGGGTTTTAAATACCAGCTGTTACCACCGAGACAGTATCAGTAGTATTCAAATGAAAAACGTTTGGTGTACGTCTTTACGCACGCACACACACAGGAGGGAATTGGAGCTGGCTTGTGAAAAGACGGTGACTCCTGAAAATTTAGTGAGATGTGGGCAGCTGGCAGCGGTGAAAAAATTCGCCATAGGGGTCCTCAAAAGACTGAGAGAGGAGGAAAGGACACGGAGAGAAAATCAGTAAAGCCTGCATTTCCATTTCTTGAAGAAGAAAAACCTAGATCAAGAAGCTGCAAGTTGGAAATGGTCATACACAGCCATTCCCATCCATGAAGTAATGGCTAACGGCGATCCCGTGGAGTGCGGGAAACAGGTGTAGGGGGGTGGTTTTAGTGGGTAAAAATCCCACACACGGATAGGTACCAGCCTATCCGCTTCTTTTGAAGATTTTCCACCTGCCCACGTAAAAAAAAACACACATGTACATTTTCCACAAGTTACTGTATCCAAGACCCTTACTTTATACCCTTAATGTTTTTTTTGTTTTTTTTTTATATTAACACTTTATTGAAATATTACAATCTGCCACTTGTGGGCAATAAGTAATAGTGCTATGTAGCTTACAGTCATTCCATAACAAAACAATAATATAAACAAAATAAAATACATGCGGAAAAATATATACATGCGTTGACAGAAAGAAATTAATGCGGAAATGATAATAAAATAAAGTAAAAAAAAATAAATAAATAATAATAATACTAATAATAAAAAAATAAATAAAATAAAATGTACACATTCATACCCTATTTACAATTTGCCTGGGGTCCCCGAACTGAGCTTCTTCCCCAGGAATGAGGGCAAAGCAGGAGTCCGGGATGCACCAGCCCCCTTTCCCAGCCGCGTCACTGGCATTAAACGCCAATGGAAGCTGGTTAAGACCCTTAATGTAGCTACAAAATTTTGTTTTTCATTGCGCAAGTAGTTATTTTAAGAACTAGATTCTAAAGACACAATTTACGACATGCTATTAAATGTTTATATCAGCCCAATCAATAAAGAAAGAATGAATGTTCTTAATTTATAGCGTTTTAAATTTAATCGATAATCCGTTCAAATATCTACTTATTACTTGTTTAATAGCATTTCATTATCGTGAGCTACTTTCAGAAGAAAAAAAACAATTTCAAGAGTCTCTAAAAATGTTGATTGCTTCTCTAAAATATTCCCGATAGATAGGACAAGTAAATACTATAAATGTAGAACGGACCGACTTTTATCTTTATTATCTAATAAAGTTGTAATACGTTGTTCTAATTTCAAGAGGTAATTATCTGAAGAGATTAGCTATTAATAGTATTATTAATTTTAATTTGTAAAAAAATAATTGTAAAATTTTTGTTCTGAGAGGACGAGCAAGCTAAACTATTTTCGGAGACAGAGTTAACTGTTGACAATAATAATGATTGTGTCAATTATTAACAATATTCCGTCTCGACCAATTGCTTGTATTGTCCAGTCCAGAATCGATTATTTCTCGATCGTTTTATTTGACGATTGTATTCTATGAACAATTAGCTTAGATAATATTACGCAAGGTTGATGAAAAAATTTCAAGAAAAAATATAAGATATATAATTCCTATGATCTGTATCAATACATGAATATTTATTTTTAGGATGTAAAAGGAAAAATTAAAAAAAAAAAAGTCTCAATAATATGGGAAAACCCAATCAGCCAACATTTCACCGATTCAGAAATCGTCAGGTTACACAAAAAAAACACACCAAATAAGACAGCACACCTCACATCAGTTGTCCAAACAGACTCATCTGTTAGATACAATACCCTTGCTCGAAGACATTCCGTAATCAATTCCAGATTTTATATGTCTTCTCCAACTGTTGAGTCAGTTTTGACTGTTAATGTGATATGTGCTGCACTATGTCTGTTTTGATGTCTTTATCTGCCAAAGATCTTAAGGCTTTGCTCTTTGGGATTTTTCAATTACATGCTGTTTCTAATTTAAGTCTTTTTTTGGGTTTTTGCTCATTTTTATTTATTTATTAAATCCATCCAATTCATTTCGTATCCAATACTTACAATTCAAAATCCTTCGTAAAATCCTCAATGCTCCTTATTATGTCACAAACAAACTCATCCATCATGATCTTAATATCCCATATGTTACTGATTTGGCCCAAACTAGATACCTATCCTTCCATGACAATCTCCAATCTCTCAACTTGCTTCTCATTCCTGATAACCCTCCGATGTGTCTGAAAAGAAGATGGCCTCGAGACCTTCTACTATAGAACTTTATTAGAGTGCTACCGTACTCATGGTTTTGTGTGACTGCATTATTATCTACAATGTCTGTGCTTTAGTCTGGGCATTTTAAGGATTTAAGGCTTGTTAAGTGTTATTCTTAGCCGACGTTCCATATTCAATTTTACTTCGTACATCTCATTTATTAACTTTAAGTGATCCTTGGCATCTCTTACTGTATTCCGTTTAATTAATGTTTAAAAACTGAACTTACTAATCTGTACTGACAATACTCACATGGCACCAACCCTTGAAGATGGCCTACATCTTAGGCCGAAACTTTGGCACAATAAAATAAATTTTAATTATTTTGTGTAACATTTAACTGCGTCCCCTCACCATTTCAATCCATTATTAGAAATATCGAGTCAACTATTTTACACTTAAATTTAAATGATATATGTATGTTGAAACGTTCATATCTAGATGAAATGACTATCGAAGTAGACACATTTCACATAACTACATTCCTTTTTCCCAACTACAGCTAACGATAACTTGTATTTTGTGAAAATATACTCCACGACAACCTGCGGAATAATTACCTAAATATCCATTTTCATTTAACTTCAAGAAGCTCTTCTTCCATTATATTTTAGAGAATGCCTCAGGAGGTGGTTCTGTTTATGATATGTGTAAGAAAAGACTTTGTTTTGGTCTTTGTGGTCGGGATCCGCTACGGTGTCCGTGCGTGTCAATGTATCGGCATTGAAGTCGCCAACTAATTACATAGGAGTAATGACCCCCTTACATTCTCCTTTTCTCCTCTTCCTTTACCAAAACCTCCTCGTCTTTAGTTCCTTTTTTGACCTTTTCTCCTTCGACGTTCGGCGAAGATGAAAAAAAAAGAAGAAGCCCGTATACCGGTTTGCTTCGCCACATTTTTCACGCCTCCGATGTACACTCCAGAATTTCTTAGTGTTTGTTTCGGGGTTCTTGAGTGACCACTAAGTTGTTTACTTGGTTGGCAATGAAAGGTGAAGATGATAAGTGAGAAAATATAGCGATACAAAACAACTTAATTGTATGTTTTTTCAGACATTGGCCTAAATAAAAGACTATCCTGACAGGATATGGAATCCAAAATCCTTAATATATGTCATTGATTCTAAAATTATCCTCTGAAACAGCCCCCAGGTGACCCAGGTGAGTTGTCCCAATCATGATGATGATAATACATTATTTGGATTCTATTGAAAGGTAAAACATCGCAAAAAAATGGAGACGATTAAATATTGATGATCACAATCATAGGCGTAACGAGGGGGGGGGTTGGGGATGTAACCCCCCCATTGCTTAGAAGAAATTTAAAAAAAATGTATGTTACAATTTAAAAGAAATAAAAATTTGAAAGATTTTATTTTTTCAAAGTTATTATTGTGGTATTACCGAAGTAAGAGTCAATAATGTCAAAAACACAACAAAGAAAGTGCAAACACAGTTATTTTAATGAATAAACTGTTTTTATAAAATAAATAATATTTATAAAAAATTATAATCTATTTATTTAATTTGAAGCTACATGATTTATAGTATAATATAAATTATACCTATATTACGAGGCATCTTTCATGAAGGGAGTAAGTAATATGTTGGAGTGGATGACTGTGGGGGTTAACCCCCCCATGAGTCAACTCTAGTTACGTTAATGATCACAATAATCCTTGTGAAAAATGGTCAGAATTGCAGTCAATCTATTGTACACAAACAAGACATAAACTTATTTATTCGTGCTAACGCTTCGGCTTAACTTCTAGGCCATTAAAATTCAATTATTTCTACCAGAAGAGACTCTGTAATGTCCAACTTTTCTAAAACCTCTTTCGTCCACCTAGTAGTGATCTTCTTCTTCCAGAGATATTCGAATAATCGTTTGGTCACTCTACGCCTGTACATTCTTTATAGATGTCAGAGAAATATAATGTACCTCTTCCTCGTAATGTACCTCGAGATTCTTTCCTCTTTCTGTCAGATTTCTCAGTTATTTCAAAGTTTTCATCCGTCTTCAGTTTGAATTGCTCCAATGATTTTTCTTAACTTGCATAGGGTAATTCCGTTTTTAAGACTATTTTGGCATTCTAAGAGATGCACTTCTTGTTGAAGATATTCTTTGTTAATCCATAGTCTATTTTTTCGAATTTGATCTCCAACAGCTCTGCTATTTCTAATCCATTCTCTGTATAATCTCTATATAAAAACTTTTTTCCCTTCTTTATCAGTTGCCATAAATTTAGTCTTTTTAACTGAGATACATCATCTTGTTATTTTCAACATTATAAAGTTTTCTTATTGACAAAATTAATATTCCAGGATCCCTGGTATATTTTTGCACTTGATTACTATCAAGCTGAATCTTCGTGAATAGCTTCGTTTTGATGAGACGCCCAACAATTTCCTTTGCCGAAATTCTCGATTGTGGTAGCTAACAGAGGTAGCAAGGATAAAATATGTCGATTCGATGATTCTTCAAAATTTAAGGATAACGTACCAGGCAATTTTTAGGGCAATATGACTGTTAAATTATATAAATATTAACTAAGTAAAAAAAAAAAAAAAACAGCTGGTTAGTAATCATTTTTGGTGACCTCGTTATCTATACATGTTGGAAGGGGGGACTCTTTGATCAAACCATACATTTTGTAAAAAAAATATTTTTTCAAATTATTTAGATAATTATCTTGAGATTTAACAAAAAAAAAACCAGTTAATAATAAATTTTTATAGACTCATAAAATCGACATTTTTATCCTTGCTACCTCTGTTAGCTACAACAATCGAGAATTTTCGCAAGGGAGATTGTTGGGCGTCTCATCAAAACGAAGCTATTCACGAAGATTCAGCTTGATAGTAATCAAGTGCAAAAATGTACCAGGGATCCTGGACAATAAGCCAAAATGTGTTAAAAAATGTTTAATATCAGAATGGAATTTGATATTCTCTTTTAGTAAAAGTTGACAATAGCTTGTAGCTAAATTATAATTTCGATATCTCCTGAAACTTAGAAGGATATAAATAAAAGATAAATGAATCCTTTATTAAAGAATTCCTTCTTACTATGCTAAATATATTAAAGAGGAAAGAGGACTAATAACCATCAACCCTTTTTTGTTGAGGGGGGAAGAGAAAATTGAATGACCCCCCTCACTTTCAACTCGTAACCAAGTTAGCGATATTAAGTACAGTATAGCCGTTTCCGAACTTCATCTTTATTTAGTTTCTATTTTATACAAAATTTCGTCTTTGTTAGTAATAACTTTATTAGCTATACCAGTGTAGTTCCCAAAAAAAATAAAATTATCCAACAAATTAGTCCTCGAAGAAAATGAGACCCTAAACAAAGCATCAGAAAGAATCTGCGAAACAATGAGGCTAACGAAATGAATGTTTGAATTTCTTAGAAATAAAAAAAATTAACGGAACTGGTTTAAGAAAGAGAGAGGTACGCGGGAGGATATTGAGGTTACTGGAGGTTACGGAGGATATGCTTAGGGATGGGTAGTTCCTTAACCTGAGACATGAGGATGAGGTTTGAGGCGAGAACAAAACAGACGATTAAAATTACCGAAGAGGAAAAGATTAGGAGATCAGAGCAGATGAAGAGACGCTAGGTGGAGAATTAGTCGCAGAACAGGAACTAATGAATTATCCTAAATATTCCAAAGTCCGGTGAAACTAAAAAAATAAGTAAAAATAAAAAATGCAATAAGAGTGTTCAGTTCAGATGGTAGGGAATGAACTGTTTTCAATCAACAGTTGTGCAGAGAAGTGATTAAGTCGTTACCACATTCAACAATAAGGTTACTCTCCTTCTCTTCCTTGTGTTGGTTTCTCTTTTATATTCTGCCTCGTTTAGGTTAAGAGGAGGCTACTGGAGGCAATTCTCAACGAATGGCGTAAAAGTGATGACTCTACCGGATGTACTGCAATCGGGATCTATCTCGGTCGAAATAGGGACAGTATATTTCAAGAAAAGCAATATAGGTCTTCGTGCGCCTGCTCAAATCGTACATCTTTCTGGGATTTTCCTCGATATGTTTCTGCACTAGGGAGTTCATCAGAGGAAAGGACACTTGTTGAATCCGCATTAATAGGTTATGGACCTATGTGCATTCGTCGCAAGTAAACGATCGGAAAATGGCTTGAGATTATCTCCAAGCTTATTGTTCCCCCACAAGCATTACATATTTGGAAGAAATTGTTATATTCTACAGCAAATCAAAATAAATGAATATTTATAAACATTCACATTAAAACTATCTATTGATCATTTATTTTACTATTTGTTGATTTTAATTGGGAATTAATTAAAAAATTGTAGTTTTCTTTAAATACACAATTACAATTCAAGATCGATTTTTGTCTCTTTCAAGACGAGGTATGGAGCTTTGGCCAATACTACTCAACTTTTCTTTGGAAATCAGATAACTATAACATAGCATGAAAGTGTAAGGTTACGTGTTGGAACGAACATAAGATTCTCGGATAGGCAGATGAAATAGTAGCTCCTGGGCTCGAGAAAGTCGACTTGGAACATTTCAGTTACAATCAGGATAAGTCAAGATAACAGAAGAAATAATGAATACAAATGGTAGGAAAATGTTTCTGCGGTGGGAACAAATTAATTATTAAATGAACATATCAATTAAATAAATCTTAATCTGAGACTGATCACAGTCTGATCCTTGATTCGAGATGGCTATTGTATATAAATTATTTACACCGCTATCATCAGTGGATCGATCTTGTACGATTGTAATACATTCCTAGCGCTCACCTAGTCCTTATTCAATTGAAAAAATAGGAAAAAATGGCCTCAAAAACAAAAAAAATTATAAATTAGAATACATCTCACATCCACAGTCCAAACAGACACAGAAAAAATCTTAGTTGTTTGTTGAACGTATTGAAGCAAGTTTTCTGTCTCTATTTCATGAGCTTGTAAGGGCTGTTGATATGAGATGTATCAATCTTTTTTTTTGTGTGTTTTTCCTAATGTTTCCTGAATAGGCAAAATGCAGGCTGGTCAGTTTTCCAGTATTTCAGAGCCTTGTAGCTTCTAAGAAAACTAAACAGATGACAGATCTAAGGAACAAAAAGATGTTATTCAGCTTGTCGATGCTATTTAACTCCAATTCACTTTGAAGAGATTGCAAACAATCCTTCTCAATAATAATATACTTATGCAGACATCGCTGCCTTTGAGATTCGATTGCAGGACAATCGAATAGCGAATGTTTCAAACAGTCTTCAATACTTGTATGGCACCACTTGCACAGATCCAACCCCTTTGACCACTTTGCATTGATTTCTATAAAGTATTCTTAAATATTCATTGTTACACACTCTTAGCTGACTAACAGTTCTTAATTTTTATATATTTATATTAAATGTTAAATATTTTTCTGGCTTGGGGTTAGTAAAATTGCAAACACTTCTATAAGAAGGGTTGTACTTTGAGTTAAATGCTCGGCTCATATCTTTCGAAAAAAAGTTATTTTTTAGTTTTTCTAAGACAGTCCTTTTGTACAAGGTAGTATCCTGGGTCCCATCCTATACACAATATATACAGCTGACATCCCAACCCATACAAGCACTGTCCTCACTACGTATGCTGATGACACATGTGTGTTATCAGTAAATAACGATCCATTTGTTGCATCCCAATATCTTCAATCCCATATCTCAAACCTTCAAGAATGGTGTCAAAATTGGAGAATTAAAATAAATCCTAACAAATCCCACCAAATTACCTTCACCCTTCGTCGTAACCCTACGGATTCCTGCCCTACTGTATCCTTTAATAATATTCCACTGAACCCTGTCGAACAGATAAGTTACCTAGGACTCCATCTGGACAAACGTCTCACTTGGAATCCTCATACAAGACTGAAAAGACAAGAAACTGCTCGACGTTTTCGCCTACTTCAACATTTACTGGACAAACGTTCAAAGCTACCAATTAATTACAAAAGACTAATTTACATGACAGTTATCAGACCTATTTGGATATACGGAGTTGAGCTCTGGGGCTCTACTAAACCATCCAATTCAACTCGTATCCAATCCTTACAATCCAAAATCCTTCGTAAAATCCTCAATGCTCCTTATTATGTCACAAACAAACTCATCCATCATGATCTTAATATCCCATATGTTGGCCCAAACTAGATACCTATCCTTCCATGAAAAGCTCCATACACACTTGAATCCGCTAGTCTCTCGACTTGCTTCCTATAATATTCCTGATAACCCTCCGAGGCGTCTGAAAAGAAGATGGCCTCGAGGCCTTCTACTATAAAACTTCATTTGAGTGCTATCAATGGATAGTTTCTCCACAAGTGATTTTTTTTGTTTATGTCCTTTGTTCATATAGCCAATTTACTTGATGTAATGTTATTACAGTTGTAAATATCAATTAAAAAAAAAAAAAAGTCCTTTTGTTGGATGATAAGAGTTTTGCATTAGAAAAATCAGAGAAGTTAACAACAATGTTATTGGCGGAGACTATCATTTCAATCTGTGCGATCCAGTTGTAATTTAAATCTTGTTTATGCGGGTCCAGAAACAAAAGCCTCTCAAAACATTTGCGTGGCAGTCTATCTTCCATTAATGACAGTACTTTTATGCAGAAATTAAGAATTTCGATAAAATATAATAACTGAATCAATATATATGAGCAAAAACTAAAAAAGAGACATAAATAATAAATCAGAATGGATTAGGAAAAATCCCAAAAATCAGTTCCTTAAGTCTTTAGAGTACTGTAAGTGTTGTTTATGGAACGTTTGGAGTCAGGTTGCTGTATGTATTATTTGATGACTCCATTTGGAGTGTTAATGTGAGATGTACTGCATTTTGTCTTCATTGACGTAGCTTTTTCTTTGGTTTTAATTTTACTGGATTTAGGACAAAAATCTTACTAATATTATAAATGTGAAAGTTTGTATGTTTGTCTCTCTTTCACGCAAACACTACTGCATGGATTTGGATGAAACTTTACAGTAATATAGGTTATACAGCAGAATAACACATGGGCTATAGCAAGCGCGGACTTAGGGGGGAGGGGGCACGTGCCCCCCACCGCCGACAGTTTTTTAGGTACTGTGGAGAATCCATTAGAGTACATAATTAAAGGCAAATCACATGATAATAGTGGTTAAAATAAAAGAAAGAACATGGGTGAAACTATTTGTTTTGATATCCTACGAATATTATAAATGCGAATGTTTGTTACTCATTCACGCAAATACTGAACGGATTTGGATCAAACTTATTGAATAAAATAGGTTATACATCATAGGCTGCATCAAGGGCAGATTTATGTGGGGTCACGTGGGCATGCCCCCCCCCGTTATAGTACATAATTAAAGACAAATCAGGAACTTAGCCTCTTGAAATTTGTAGATAGGTTGTTTGTATAGTTTAAGAAAGAAATTTGGATAATTCCACCCCAAGGGTTTCCCTTTTAGTATAATGGGGGTTCAAAGGTTGTAGAGAATCCGTCAGTTTTGAAGTTAGACATCTGAAATTATGGATGTACGAGTAACTTATATTTTAAAAAAATAATTAAATTATTTATTTAAAATGATCTTTCACGAAACTTTATGTGGCAGGCCGAATTCCACGCGAGCGAAGCCGCGGACATAAGCTGGTTATTCTATATGGCCAACTTCTCAAAATATAACTTTGGCTGATTTGTCCATTTCTTCCTGTAATAAATTGATACTCTTCTACTTAAGGATTGGGTGTGAAAAAAAGTAACCAATTTAAGCAATCAAGTTATTCACTAGCCACTTTGAATAAATATACAAGAGAGTTACAGAAGACTTTGAAAGCTATCACATAGAGCCATTCTCATTGCAGCCCGACAGATGCGGGAAAATATGTAAATTGACAATTCTAGTTATACTGTGGAGCGGGAGAGGACCAACGTCATCATTCAGTTTTAACATGCAAATTATATACACCTACTCTGCGCCAATTTATTTTCTATTGTGTCTTCTAAATGACTTTACGTTCTCTTTTATAATTGAGTTCAAAAGAGCCGGTATGAATATAGCTGAGTTAGGCATTTCACTCTCATCATAGAGCATGTCATACAAAAGGTTATCTCATGATTCATATAAAGCCATAAGTAAATACATTCGCAAAGTCATAAACCACAAAGGATCCCCAAAACATGTCAAAGCTAATCTAATTTTTCTAAAAATAATTCTCTCAAATAAATAATCATTTCATAATAACCTAAATCATGCATATGTCTGTGTAAACAGACATTCTTTGTTGTTCCATCATCTCCATATGAATTCACATAAATATGAATCCAACATATTTCTACTCTTTCCACATTCTTTTTTGTTTCTTAGTTTGACTGAAGCCCAAAGTGATTCCACCCTCTTGGTATGAGCACCTGTGTTTAAGTCAACGAAATTGTTTGAACTGTTTTTCTTATATTTTTTTTATTGATATTTACAACTGTAATTATATTACATCAAGTAAATCTGCTGTATGAACAAAGGACATATACAAAAAAATCACTTGTGGAGAAACTACCCATTGATAGCACTCCAATGAAGTTTTATAGTAGAAGGTCTCAAGGCCATCTTCTTTTCAGACGCCTCGGAGGGTTATCAGGAATATTATGGGAAGCAAGCCGAGAGACTAGCGGATTCAAGTGTGTATTGAGCTTTTCATGGAAGGTAGGTATCTAGTTTGGGCCAAATCAGCAACACATGGGATATTAAGATCATGATGGATGAGTTTGTTTGTGACATAATAAGGAGCATTGAGGATTTTACGAAGGATTTTTGCTTGTAAGGATTGGATACGGTATGAATTGGATGGTTTAGTAGAGCCCCAAAGCTCAACTCCGTATGTCCAAATAGGTCTGATAACTGTCATGTAAATGAGTCTTTTGTAATTAATTGGTAGCTTTGAACGTTTGTCCAGTAAATGTTGAAGTAGGCGAAATCGTCGAGCAGTTTCTTATCTTTTCAGTCTTGTATGAGGATTCCAAGTGAGACGTTTGTCCAGATGGAATCCTAGGTAGCGTATCTGTTCGACAGGGATCAGTGGAATGTTATTAAAGGATATTGAACTGTTAAAAAACTAATGTTTATACCTCATGCCTTTAATTTGCCTTATTCTCTTATAGACCTTCCAGCTATCAGAATATATTGTCAGCATTTCAGCTGTTCTACAGGGGACAGAATATAGCAAACACAGCCTTGTTTCCTTGCATACGCCTCCGAACGACCATTGCTGCGGGTATATCCTCCCCAGATTATATTTTCTTTTGGAGATGCAGGACTCACCGATTTCAACAATTTGGTTTATTCCCTAATAAGCCCTCCAGCTATCAGAATAAATTGTTGTCGTATTAGGATTTATAATTAGATTACAGGTTAATTTTCTCAAGCATATGGAGTTATTTCACATACGAAATCATAATATACATTATAATACATAATAACAGTAGGTAATCTGCATGCGTTTTCCGAAACAGACCCTACGATTCTTAAAGGATTTGCTTTAGCTGAAATCAGACTCATCTGCTAGGGATTTTTCTAATTAAGGGTACCCAATTTACAGAGTGAGCCCATCATTTTAACAGGTAATGAAATAAATAAATTATATATACCATATTTTTTTTTATGTTTGTTATAATATTTAATTTTTTTTATTTTAAAGAGAACAAATTTGCCCAGGTCCTGGATTCGAACCCGGGTCTCTCACGTTTCCGTCGTGGTGCTCTGCCAACGGAGCTATCCTGGTTCGTCCCACAATCAGACTAATCCATTCTCTTCACCAATCCCAAATCCCCGTGTTCAAGCAATTTACAATAATTTTTATTGCTATTATTTTTATTTATGATTTTTTATTTTATTTTTTTATTGAAGTAATGTTCAATGAACATTCTTCCCCTTGTATACATCGCAAATCGTGGGAGACCCGGGTTCGAATCCCGGCTCTGGGCAAATCTTATCTGTTCAAAATAAAAATATTTTTTTTTTTCATGTATGAGAGGAAAATAGTTGACTGGATGATACAATGGAGAACGAAGATAGTTGGGGAGCGCAGTCAAAAAAACACCAAATAATTTAATTTTTCAAATTTATCAATCCAATCAACTATTTTTATATTACATCCCATACTTATATTTTCAAATTTTTTACAGTTCTATGTACGTAGACAGTTCTAACTGTCATTCTACGAGATACCTATTCATTTCTTTCTACATACTCTTGTATTATTATTCATACCTTTTACTTATATAACCCCTAGGAGTCTATTATCATATATTTTATATCTATAATTAAACTAGTTTTTTCTAAATCCATTTTTTTAAATATTTTAATCTTCTCAGTTTGTATCTTTCTGTTTACCTCCTCATTTTTCTTTCCCTTTATGTTAGGTTTACATTATTATCCTTTCTGTACATTTATTTTATATTATATCTGTCACTATTTTAATTTTATTATATCTGTCACTATAATAATATTCGTTATCTTTAATTATCATATCTATCACTATTTTGATTGTCTACATTACATGTTACTATATTCTTGTTACTGTAACGTTTTTGTATATTTTTTGTTCTGTTTGTTTCTCTCTCATAGCCCTGAGGATGGCCTACAAGGTAGGTCGAAACGTCAGCACAAATTAAATATAAGTCTTGTACTTATTTGGTGTTTTTTTACTGCACCCCACAACTATCTCCGTTCTCCATTATTTTTGTTTGTTTTAAAGTTATTAGTTTAACTTTCTATCAAGGCGTGTTTTATTAGGCTAATATTAGTTAATTAAAGGAATGGAAATCACAACGAATAGATAATTAAAAAAAAGAAATAGTGGAATTAATAAAGATATCTCCTGAGTGACATTTATGGACAATCCTCATCCTTACGTCTTTAGATAATCTTATACATATATATTTTTAGAAGTTAATCCAGATCTCCGTCGTCCAATCTTACTCCCTCCCACACCTGATCCTCTCACGCCCACGACTCCTGAGGAAGGTGGCTCCTCGGCCGACTGAGGTGCAAGAAATAAAGGACAGCACTAAGAAGATTTAAGATGGAGGAGATAGGAAGGGTTTTGGGATGGCTTGCGTGTGGTCTTCCCTCAGGCACGTAGGATCACTACGGGCCAGCGTTTTCATTAACTGTTGGAGCGAGCTGGGCGCTCCACTCCCCCCGTTCTCATTACATCACCTCCCTTAGTAATCCCTGATTGTTCAAAGGCAATGCGTAATACAAAAAAAAATAATAATATTCCAAAAAAATTTATGTTAAAAACCAAAAAAAAAACCTATTACGGCCAATGAAGGGTTATGAGATTACGCATTACGTAGTAATAATTCACGTGACGGTTTAAACCACATACTTTTTGACTGTCCATTTTATACAGAACCTAGAAATAAATATATAAGTTCATACGATCATAATATTTATACAGTACTGAATCCTAAACACAACAATGATATTAATAATCTCTGTAACTTCCTATCTGAAGCTCTAAGTATTAGAATAGCTCTGACCAAGTGACACATATATGCTTTTTTACCCACACAATAATACCTTTTAATTTTCTTTTTTTAATTTTTAGTTTTAATTTTCTTACATACCAGCTTTGTTACTAGAATTTTCCATATATTGATGTAGTATTGACTCGTAACCATATTCAACCATATAGTCAGACAAAATTGCTAGACTAAAAAAACTGCTAAACCTCACCAAGTTGGTATAACGTTCTACCTCCATTATTATATTGAAGTGAACAGAAACCTGCACTTGTATTTTAGTACTGTCATCTAAAGTTATGGTACGTATTTTTAATGTTTGGCACATTCTTACTATACAAAATTTCTTAATTTTTTATAATTATTGGTCATTTTTTATGAGTTATAAATATTTTTATTTTTTAAAGAGAAAAGATAGGCCCTCGACCGGGATTTGAACCCGGAACCTTTGTCTCACCGTGACATCGCTCTGCCAATTGAGCTATCCAAGGCCCATGCCGGCCGAGGACAAACCTTTTCTCTTATAGATTAAAAAATTTAAATATAAAAATAAAAAAAAATTAAATAAATATATTTAAATATAAATATATACATACATATTTATTATAAATAATATTTATACATTATCACATTATCTGACACATTATCTGTCACTATTTCAATAATTATATCTGTCACTATTTCAATAATTTTGTTATATTTGGCTTTATCTTGATTTTATTATATCTGTCACTATTTTAATTCATTATTTTCACTATTTTAATTTTTCATTATCATTAATTTTTTTAAATCTGTCTATATCTTTATTTTATTATAATCTGGCTTTTTTTAATATTCGTTATCTTCTATCTTCATATCTGCCACTATTTTATTTTTCTACATTACTTGTCACCATATTATTGTTACTGTACATTTTTTATATTTTTTGTTCTGTTTGTTTCTCTGTTAGCCCTGAAGATGACCTACACTGTAGGTCGAAACGTCGGCACGTAATATAAGTTCATCACTTATTCTGTGTTCTTATTGACTGCACCCCCCCAACTATCTCCTTTACATTAAATAAATATAAAAATTTTCATTTCACAACTTGTCATGTTTAGCTTTTGCCCTTGCTCCCACTCTTAAAAAAAAACTAATCATAAAATGACATTTTTTTGGTTTAATTAAAAAATAAATCGCTAAATATAAGTCACATTACCTACCTTGGCAGGTGTGTACACAAAATTATATTGTTCATTACATCATTGATATGTAAAACATGCATCTTTGTGTTTCTGTTTGAAGCTTTGTACTCTGTACTTAGTCGGGTCACGAACGTTTACCCTCGTCATTCTTAGCCAATTTAGTTTATCCTCCTGTTGTCCTTTCGATCCTTCGTGTTCATCCTCCGACGTGAGGAGTCGAACCCAGACTTAGGCAACCTCCAGAAGGAGTGGATGACTGGAGGCCCTCCTAAGCCCGATCTGTGCCAAGGAGACGCTAATCGCGGCAATTATAGCGTGAGACTGTCCTTGGGCGATCACCTTTACTCTACGGGTAATTTAAAACCTTAGACTCGGAGCATGAATTGGCTTCTCCTAATTCAAGTCTTAGACTTCGGTATTTTAATTTTATAATATTTTATGAAGGAATGTCTGTCCTAGAATATCTACAGTTAAGTATGTAGAATAGAATTGAATGGAAAAATAATTTAGTTCTGGGTCTAGATCTCTTTAGAATAACAAATCGCTTCTTCAAAAGAACAACGATCTAAATAAAAATTTGGCATTTGTTGGTTGTTTCATTTTTGAACTTGAAGTTTATGGGAATAATGGCATAAGCTAAAATCAAAAAAGTTTCAAGCTGTTAAAAAATTTATTATGGTTAATAAAACAATTACAACACCATTATTATAATAGGAATGCTTTCCTTTACCATTAACTAAATTTTGATTTTTTTAAAACACAGGGAGCATTCAAATACCTTTATAAAAAATTTAGGTTTTTAGCGTTATGACGTTGTTCTTTTGATATTGAGAAGTATGTACAAAAAAAAAATATTAAAAAACAGAATATAAATCTAGACTAAAAACTACACAGTAAAAATCTGAAGGTATTTGTACTAGTACCAAAAAAGAGCAAATAAAACCAAAAAATAAGTTCTTGTAAAAAAAAGTCACTAAGTAACAGAAAAAAAATGGAAATAAGTTTGAAGAAAATAATATAAACAATAAAATCCATTATTTAATTTCCTCTTATATATCTGCCATTATACACCTGCTTAGAGAGCATCTGTTTGGTAGTTGAGGAGGTATTGGAAATGCAAGATATTGAATGAGCATTTAAGAAGAAGAAGCATGACGGATATAAGGTGAGGATGAGTTCCAGATATAGGCCAGCGGCCAGGTTTAAGGCTTTAGGTCGCAATAAATTGAAGAGAGCTGCATTTTTGATATGTTGTAAGGGCATGTCTGAGTAGTGAAAATCCAAGTTTGCAACATAAAAAAAACGGATGGGAACGCTTTTGGTGGCCGAAAAACCTCGACATTTTCAGAGTTAAATCAGTTTTTGGCCTTAATCTCCAATTTTTAATAAAAAAAACATAGGTGACCATTTTAACATAGGTTCTGTAGCTCTAATAGATTCTGAGTTACGTCAATTTCTTTCCAAAAAGTCCAAATTTTAAGTATTAGCCCACTTTCTTGAGGAAAATCGGCCGAAGGATGATCCTACAAACGAAAGTCATGGGGAATGAAGCTGTAGTAAATTTAATTACCTTTAATTTAAGCACGGACCGAGGCCTGTAGGTCTAATAGGTTCTAAGTTACGCCCCTTGGTCATTTTTCCAAATATAGGCCAGCGGCCAGGTGTTTGAGGGACGCTAAAAATCTAAGAATTGTTGCATTTTTAGGGGCATATCTGAGTAGTGTAAATCCAAGTTTGCAACCGGAAAGCGGAAGGGAAAACTTTTGGTGGCCGAAAAACCTCGGGAAGACTGGGTGGGTCCTCCCCCCTACATAGTAGTGACTAATAGTACTACATACCATTATTTTTTGTATAGGTAATTTACAAGTAAATAGTTATACTTTACAATAAACAAGCTGTTTTAGAATCGATTCGTGGTGTACAAGGTCGTTTTCTGAAAACACCCGCTTTTCCCGATTTTCCTTTTTTTTAATTGACAAGAGAAGCATAACAACTACTGGGCTCGTTATATGCTTAAATTAAAGCTAATTAAATTTAATAAAACTGCATTTCACTTGAATTTCATCTTAGGATCATACTTTCTGTCGGTGTTCCTCACGAAAGTCAGCCAAAACTTACCTTGGCGTTGGTGGTCAAGATTATGATTACGGTTTTTATTCCACAACTTGTAACCAACAGCAATTGACAACCAGTCACTGAAAAGTGGACAGCGTTAATACCCGGTGGTTTTGCGTAACCTCGGCCAATTTACCTCCCTGACAAACCGTTGTCATGAAAACGGTTGGTGCAGGTTTGTTATAAGCTATTAATAGTCATTTAATCGGTCCCATTAAAACTATTAGAAAAATAAATGTTCTCAATTTATATAACTTTTTCTTCAAGGAAATATCAAACCACTTTTTTCGAAATATTTCATAATATCTGCGGTTTTAATCGATATGTCTTATTCCTATTAATTTTTAAAAAGCTTAAACGAATTGTCCTGGTCATATCTTTTCTTTTCAAATAAAATATTTAAAAAAGTATACCATATAACAAAAGAAAAATAAATTATAATAATCGAATTGTTGTTAGAAATTTACATTAAAAGTCCTAAAGATTATTGGGTTGAAATCATACATAGTTATCCGTTATCAATTATGACTACATCAACAACTAAGTGAAAAAAATTGCAAACTTTCCAAAATAAAATCCTACGAATCGCATTAAAGGCGCCTTGGTTTGTACGAAACAGTCAACTCCACCTAGAGCTAAAACTAGAGACGATTGAAGAATTCATTAAAAAGCGTTAGACCAGATTGAAGACCGGATTACCAGCAGCCAAAGGAGCTGTAGCATTCAACATAGGCCAACCTATTTCATCCTCAAGATTAAAACCGAGACTCTTGAAAGATATTCTGATGTGAACTCTATTACCTTTCTCACCAATCGTTTTAACAAATCGTAATATCCTATAATCCTTGTAGTTTTCCGTTTTATAGTACTATAGTTCTGTTTGTTATTACATTATAATTCTTTTATGTGGAAAAAAATATTATATATTTATTTCTTCTTTTGTAAATAATCTGATAATGTACAGTTAGGGGTGTCTCTTGCATGAGACGAAACCCACACTTTGACCTTTTGTTAAAGTTTAAAATTCATCATTTAAAAAAAAAACATGTAAGGCTAGGATTAGCCGATCTGGTAATAAAGGATATAAAAAAAAAATATAACTCCATCCGTTACAATTCTGGTCCTTTTTGCGTCTCAAATTGGTTATAAAAATTTAAGTTCACTTGATCCCATTGCAGTGTTCTTTTAAACCTTCTTCTTTTTTTTTTAAAGTTATTTATTGAAATATACAACTGTATAATAGAATACATCCAGTAAATATAATGAAAGATGAATAATGACACGATTTAAAGGCAAGTAGAGAAACTTCCCAATGGAAGTACTCAAATAGCAAGTTCAACTTCACCGTAGATCACGAGACCATCCTCTTTTCAGACGCCTCGAAAAATTAACAGGAATTGAGGAGGTTGCTAGGTTTGAAACTAGTGGGTTTGAGTGGGAATGAAGTTTGTCATAAAAAGATTGATATCGGATTCGGGCCAAATCAGCAACAAACGGGACATTAAGGTCATTATGGATGAATTTATTCGTAACAAAGTAAGGAGCATTGAGGATTTTACGAAGGAATTTGGATTGTAAGGATTGAATACAAGAGGAATTCGATGGCTTAGTGGAGCCCTAAAGCTCTATTCCGTAAGTTCAGGTGGGTCTAATGACTGTCATGTATATGAGTCTTCTGTAATTAATTCAGAGCTTAAAACGTTTGTCTACTAAATATTGGAGTAGACAAATATTGGAATTATTCTTGTTTCAGTGTAGTATGAGAATTCCAAGTTAATCTTTTGTCAAGGTGAAGTCCTAAGTACCGGCCCTGTTCTACAGGAATCAGCGGGTTGTTATTAAACGTTTTAAACCTTAAAAGCATTTTAAAGTCTTAAAAGCATTTCAATGCTAAAGTCGGTTACTTATGTAAAAACATCGATTATGCAAGCTATAGAAGCTGTGAGAAATGTGTCGTGGGGAAATTGTGTGTCACTTTTACGTGACTGCAATTTTCCTCCTTAGAGAAGACATGAATTGCAACACAGTATCGAGAATTCTTCAAACTCCTCAAACAGCGGCATCCTTAAAGAACTTATGTGCTAATTTACAACATACTGGAACTATATTCCAGAGAGAACAGTATGAGAACTTTAGACGCGTGAACTACTCTTCGAGTCTCAGTTAGTTCTCAAGAATGCCTATTATACCTCCTGTAACTCGAAGTGACGCAACGTTATCGCAAGTCTTGTTTATTAAGGTATGGCTTGCGAAGCAGCATTCTACCGGCGACTTGCCCAACGACGATATACATTCTTGAAACGATAAGGAGAATTGAGGGCAATCGTATTCTTAAAGCTGTTTTCATAAATCAGTAATAAAAAAGGATAGACCACCTGGAATTAACTCCACCTGGGATTCGTCCTGTCGTAGTACAATAAACTGGGTACCCTTGGAATTGGAATTGGAAGAAAACCTGAGGATGAGCTTATTCTCTATCTCTACAACTATTTACTAATCTATAATTCAGGATCGGTGAAGAGAACGGATTTATCTGACTAGAATACGACCCCTGGTAGCTCAGTGGCATAGAGCACTACTACGGAGAAGCAGACGAACCGGGTTCGAATCCCAGCCTGAGGAAATCTTTTCTCTTCAAAAACTAAAATATTTACTAATATCGAAATATTTAAAGAAATCTCAATAATTTTCACGTTTTTTTTTCTATTTTCGGAAATTCTATAACTTAGAAAATCTCACTTATTTTAAAAATTCTGTTTATTTTCTACTTTTGTTTTCATTTTCCTGTTTTCGCGATTTCTATATAAAGGAAATTCCCTCTAATTTTACATTTTTTCATTTTCCTTATTTTTGTAATTATTCTATTTTCATTATTTTCTCTATCTTCGCAATTTAGGTTCTAGTTTTTATATTTTTGCAAAAATGTTCTAGTATCGCAATTTTTTATATTTTAACATTTTTATGCTACTTTTTTATTTTTTCCTATTTTCTTTTATAACAATTTTTTTTATTCTTGGTGGAAATCTCAATAGACACATCCAAAAAGTCCTTAGATAGTGTAAGACTCCGACCCACTAAAACCACCTTGTTGTGCAACAACTGAGCAAGCCCAACAAGTCGCTCCTCTTTCACGTGCAAAATCTCGGGTGTGGGATATAGCAATGGGCTAATCTCCCAATTTAGTGGTATTTTCTTTTGTTTGGAGTTTTAGTTTATTTACTTTAATTCACTTTAATAGCAAGTCACTAGTCACCATAAACCGCCTTATTTGATGCGAAGCGTCCTCAGCTATGCTCTGCATTTCTGGGTTTATGTGGATTTTAATTCTTTCATTGTGACTATCCGCAAACCTTCCAATCTCTTCTCTGACAGAGTTTACTTTAAGGTCCCTATGCGAATTATCGTTTCTGACGTACCATGGAGCATTATACTTCAACTATACTTCTGAGCACTTTATTTTGGAATGTCTGGATTATTTGCATGTGCTTTTCTTCGTACAACTCCAGAGCTGGATTCCATAAGTTCATACCGGTTTTAGGACTTGTAAAATTCATTTTGTTTTCACTACTATTTTATTTTTGCATGTTTTACTATTTTCTTAATTCTACTAATTTTTGCAATAGCTATATGTTTTTTCTTTTAATTTTTGAAAATTGAAAAAACATTTTTACGCTTGGGTCCGTAGGACTAAGTATAAAAATTTGATCTTTGCACATTTTGTAAACCTATATGATAGTTAAGTACTGTAATAATTTGAACACTGATATTTGACTGTGGACAAAGATATGTCTTTTAAGTAAGATGCATATAAATAAAGGTCGTAAAAAATGGAGTTTATCCGATGAAGAACGGATATAATTCATAATTAAAAAACAGGGAATACAACCTTAATTAAATAAATCATAAAAAAAATCATAAGTGGAGTACTGAATGTGTATGGGCAACGAATATCGAAAAAAAATAATCCAACGATCCTCGACGATCTCAACAAATTAAAGATCGGATTAGAGCTATGGTATATTAATGTTTTTTATCCTTGAATTGATCCTCTGGGATCTGGAAATCTTGCTTTTATAATATGAGTCCCTATAATATAAGCCTCTATAATTAAGCATCCAAAACTTTGCATACTGATTTAAAAATACCAACGGTTGAAGAACATTCTACAAACGCTTTCCAGAAAAACTACATGGACGCCCAAAACCATACAAGAAATGGCCACGACTCTCATGCCTGAGGACACTAGGAGGAGACTAAAAATAATAAGTGGATGAGGAATTTGTTATGGAAATTTAAAGAGGAGAGGTACCGCTGTCTACTGTTCTTCATGCCTCTCATGTCATTGTATATTATTTTACTCTCAATAAATCTGCTGACTGTTTTTTTTTTATTTGACAGGTGTAGATAAATATAAACGAAATGAGAAATTTTAGGGAAAAAAAAAAGATCGCAGTTGTACCACAGTTTTTTTGCAATTAATTTGTTAATTTTAATGTTCATTGTGTTGTTTTATAACAACCTTGTATATTTTTTACTGTTGCTTTAACAGCGTGAGACCTCTTGTTTAGAACCTTAGAACCCAGGTTCGGTATAGACCTGTAAGAAATAAGAGTTGGAAAGCTGATACCAGAAACTTTTTGTGTAAAAACCTTACGGAGGAGGAGCCGCCATAGCTCAACCTGATAAAAACCTTTCCTCCCTTGTCCGACTTTTTTTTCCTTTTGCAGTCACTCACACAGAAGTTATCTGGTAACGCTCTCTTCAAACAGAAGAAAAAGTTAAACAGATATAACGAGCCGTGAAACTGAAAACTCGATAAAAAAAATTCTGAACAATGGAAATTCTTAATTCTATAAAGAAATAGAATAAACCCAACGGAGCATTTTCTTTTGAATAACAATATTCTATTTTATTAGATTGTTTTGTTGAAATGCGATTAGTTATTTTTTTTCTAAGGGTTTCCTCAGATTGAGAGGTTTTCTATTTGAAATGCAGCAACATCAAGTTTTGGAAATGATCAATACTTCTTGAGTAGTTCCCTTGTTTATTACCTTTTTAATATTATCTTATCCTATACATCCTTAGGTTTAAAGGGAATAGAGAATAGGGCTTAAAACACAGCCTCGTGGTACTTATTTAATAAAATAAAAAACCCTGTACCACAACTCAACAACTCGTGAAGGGAACTTAGGAAATCCCTTAATGCAATAAATAAGCAATTATAACAAACAAACCTTAAGACGATACATACATAGACGAACTAGACATATACTATTAGAATAAATTTAATTAATTTAATACATTATAATAGGTTATCAATCATAAGCGAATTTATTCCTTAAATGGTAGAGAAAAAAAATTGTACTAAGATTGTTTTGTACTAAAATTGTTTATTTTTACTACAAATTATACTTACGTGTATTTTATTTATTTATTTTTCTATTTTGTGTAGGTTTTTCTTCTTTTTCCTACTGCTATAAATATATTACAGCTTTTATTTATTATGTTATTCAACTTGCAGTGTAAATTGTTATACTTCAACATGTATTAAATATTGTAAATTATCATATTAAAGAAATAAAACTTTAAAAAAACTCGTGAAGGGGGTTCAGTACATGGTAGAGACAGTACTGTTTCATTGACATCGGTTGTGCAGGCAGATGTTTTGTATCAGATAACACATAGATTTCCCCCCTTATTTTGGGTACTTACTTTAAAGCAAGGTACCTAGGAGTGTCCCAGATCTTATATGATCCATCTCCGGTTGATAATAAGACTAAATGAAAGACTTGCCTGCAGCGGGATTTGAACCAGGATTTTCGGTATGGCAACTCAGTGCTCTACCACTGAGCCACTCCGCTCCCTACAAGGTAATTATTTAATAGAGGTATTTATATAATCTATCAATATATTATATTTTCTCTTAATAAAATATGTCGTTAAGGTGTTCTATTATAAAGATCAACAAAAAATTATTGTTTTATTATCTTATTTTTAAATGTATAACTTGTCTTTTTTTTTTCTTATAAATTATCTTATTTTTTAAATCTATGAAAAAAAAAATCTAATATCAAAGTTTCAGCTGATTGTTAGCAGTTTATAATTTTAAATTTTTATTTATATTCTTTCTGTGATTATTTCCTTTATGGTTCGATAATTATCTGGCAAAATGCCGAAACAAAATAATGTCAACACGCATCGCTAGTCACATTCAAAGTTAGCGTTTTCACGCAACTCTCTACTCATAAAAATTACCAGTTCGTAGCGGTAAAGGTTAACAACCGGTGGCGAATAGTGCAGCGAAAAGAAAGCGGCTGCATAAACTGTCAGTTCTAACCGCAATAAAATATAATGGAATAGAAGGGAAAGTGAGGGATGAATGGCTTGATCGGGGAGTCCTTTGTCGGGAAGAGAAACTGAAAGAAGGAAACCGAGTCATTTTCTCTCGGCTAACTCTGGGTCTCTGTTTTTATCATCATTTCACTTTATTTATAGTTTATAGCTGAGTGTCTATTTTTATCCAATAAAGTCAAATAATGAACCTTATATAATGGATTGCTTTAAAGAAATTAAGAATATGTTTAGCACATTCAATTCTAATAAAATTTTAACTAAATTTTAAAGTCTTGTGTCAGAAGTGAAAAACACTGACGATAGTATGTCAACAATATTCATAATAATAGGTTTATTATCAATATTTGATTAATGGACAACTTTAAAATATTTTATAACGTAAATAGTACTTGCCATACTCAATATATATCTTGGATCAAAGTACGCTGTAATAATGGTAATATTGTATATTAGAGAAGAATTGGTTGACTGTAACTTCTAATATAAGGAAGAAATAGTTGGGGGTGCAGTCAATAAAAACACCTTAGTAAGTGTAACTTATTTATTGTGTGCCGACGTTTTGGCCTACAATGTAGGCCATCATCAGGGCTAAGAGGGAGAAACAAATATATAAGAAACGTTGCAGTAACAAGAATATGGTGACAAGTAATGTAGTAATGTGGTACAAGTAATGTGGAAATTAAAATAGTGACTAGATATGATGAAATAGTGAATAGATATGATGATTAAAGATAACGAATATAAAAGTGGTTACAGAATAAAATAAAATTAAAATAGCGACAGATAATAATAAAATTATAGATGATGAACAGAAATTAAAATAGTGACAGATATAATAATTAGAGAATACGAATATAAAATACAGAAAATAAATGTGCAGAAAGGATAAACATAATATAAAGGGAAAGAAAAATGAGGAGGTAAACGGAAAGATACAAAATGAGAAGATTAAAATATGAAAAAAATATATAAAACAAGGGGTGGAATATGAAGGATTTAGAAAAAACTAGTTAATTATAGATATAAATGGAATGATACCAGACATCTAGAGGTTACATAAGTAAAATGTAATTCTCTAAGCCCTCTATCTTAACCCTGAAGATGGCCTACATTGTAGGACGAAACGTCGGCACACAATAAATAAGTTACACTTATTTAGGTGTTTTTATTGACTGCACCCCCAACTATTTCTTCCTTGTAATATTGTATACTATGTAATTCATACAGTGTGCTTTAAAGTAATAGTCGCTAGGGAATTATCTTTAAGAATCATTCCACTGTAACGAATAAGGACATTACAATATCCCTACTAAAAATTAAACAATAAACAATACTCTTACATCTTACCTCGTCTAAATAACAATTCTTAAGACGATACATACACAGACGAACTAGACATACACTAGTAGAATAAATATAATTCATTTATTACATTATAATAATTTTTTAATTATCCTTATTAATAATCCTTATCCAAATGTAAAAAATTATTGTACTAAACCCGTTTATTTTACTACCAAAAATTATAATTATTTTATTTTATTTTTAGTATTTTGTGTAGGTTTTTCTTTCCTTTTTCCTACTACTATAAATGTATACTGCTTTTTATTTATTATGTTAATCCAACTTTCAGAGTAAATTGTTTTATTCAAAACATGTATTAAGTAATATGTTACAAAATTGTAAATTGTTAAATTCATTGTAATAATACTCTTTATTATTATTATATTTACAATCTAGTCGCCAGTGGTCAACTTACATAACAACCTACTATACACAAAATCAGAGGTTCGAAGCCTGGCATGAGGCCTTAATATTTTTTAAAAGGAATTAAAAAATCCTTGGTTATGCCATCCTTCATAAAAGACATAAAATGAGGATTCGTAGCACTAAGTGGCGTTTAATAAAGAAAATAATTAATAAACTGAACTTATATTTATCAACAGTTGTACAAATAAATGAATCTGTGTGATTTGAGGTACTCGTTAAAAATCCCTATCCTAATTAAACCTGGATAGGCAAAATTTAGAGCTCCCACTGTAGCATCGTCCGATTAGCCATAGCAGCATTAAGTGACGTTAAATGAACAGACAAGGAAAACAGTGCAGTTTGTCAGTTGATCTTTCTGTTGATGTTCAGGCGCCAAATAAACAAATCATATAAATACTCTTTCAAGTTTCCACGGCCACTACTTATACACAAAACTTTCGTGGTTTCTGGTTAAGACCGTTATATTAAATTTTTCTTCACCAACGTTTCGCCAAACTTGCTGCTAGCTTCTTCGAGGCTGGATCGATAAATCCAGATCCAGAGATTCTCGATCCAGCCTTGAAAAGCTAGCAGCATTTCTGGCGAGACGTTGGCGAAGAAAAATTTTACAACACGGTCTAAACCAGTAACCACGAAATCATTGTGTATAAACAAACAATAGTTTAGACTGTAATATATTTTTTTATTTCTTTATTACCAAGTCTTGGTGGTGGGGTGCTGTCTCATGTTTGGAGCCTGTTTGGGCTGTTGATCGTTGTGATGTATTGCACCTTTTTCTTCCAGATGCGATTCACATAACCCCCTTTTTGATTTTGGTGTCTTGATAATGCCTGAATAGGCGAAACGTCGACTGGTAAGTGTGTGTATTACTAGATTTGAAACATAAGGCTTTGCATTGTGGTTTTTCCCAATTGCATTATAATAAATAATAGTGTTTCTTTTTGACTTTTTGGCTCTATTTTAGTGATTTACATTTAAACTTTGAAGAATAAAATAAAACGATTCCTGCTGACTTTATATCTACCAATAAATGGAAATTTACTTAATATATTTATATATTTATTATCGATTTTACTTAATATATTTATTTTACTTAATATATTTATATATATTTATTGTCGATTTTCTATCGTTAGACAATGATTAGCTCAAGGGAAGAGACAGAAAAATGTTTAGGTTAGAATATAAAAGGCTAATTTGTTCATTTTCAACAGAGATATTGTTTATTAGAACGGAAAACTTCGAAACCAGTAGATTTTTTTTAATCTATTTTATTTTCTTTGATCTGTAATGAGTAACAAGCATAAACCAAATCTCACTTACTATTGTGATTGATTACTTTATTCTTTGTGTATCTCTAAAAGAAATAAAATAAATAGTATCAAGTTGATATCCTGAAATCATTATGTTAGGTTCATTAAACACGACAAGGACTTTACTTGTTTGTTTGTTCATTTAACGTCACTTTATGCTGCTATGGCTAATCGGACGATGCTACAGTGGGAGCTCTAAATTTTGCCTATCCAGGTTTAATTAGGATAGGGATTTTTAACGAGTACCTGACATCGTACAGGCTCGGGGCCCCCGTTTAACGTCCCTTCCGAACGACGGCGTAACCAAGGATTTTTTACTCCCTTAAAAAAATCCTAGGGCCACCTGCCGGGCTACGAACCCGCGATCTAGGACTTTACTAACTAACTTGCAACATACTATAATCGCGGTTTTGTGGTGCTTTTGTAGTTACACCCATAGTGTGGTCAGTTAGATTAGTAGTTGTTATTGTTGTGGTTTCACTGAGAATGTACAGTTGAAAATCTCTGAGAAAATGGTTTCAAAATATTGATAACAAGGTAAAGAAGCAAAATTTTAGTTTTATTATGCTATGTAGTAACAGCCAATGGTGAACCATAGAGGATATTCAGACCTTCCTGGGGCACACCCAACCTATATTTGGAGTAAAATCTGATGGTTGAGAGTGATCTTGGGCAAATCACCTCCCTGCACAACCGTTGTCTTAAAATCAGTTCAATCTCTACCATGTACTTAACCTGTTGTGTTGTAGTGTTTTTATCTTTGTTTTAATGTAAATAATTAAGTAAAAAAAAGGAAAGGTAAAAAGAGACCTAACATAAATGTTAAGACCCTGGAAAAATTCCAACCAAAAGCCCTTAAGTCTCCAAACTAAAACAGAAATTGAAAATATCTGTCCAATATTTCAATATTCCAGGCATCCTCAGGATAGAAAGAGAATAACAGCAAAACAAAACGTGAATAATGCACCCAAGAATCATCCCACCACCTCCAAGGCTCAAATGCAACCAATGAATTAGGATTCACTGGTCAAAAAGACCATATGAAAAAATAAAAGTAAAAATGAACATTATCAAGAGAACAGTGGAATTATGGCTATGGTCTTTTATCTTATGTTTTGGTGTTGTTTACTATTATTTATTTTTTCATTTAGTGTTTTTTGAAATTTGGTAAGTTTATGTTGAATTTTCAATTTCTGAAGTATTTATCAGCTGTTTTTATCAACATAAAATCCCCTTATCCAGCCGGGGTCGAGTAACCTTCCTTAGGATTCATTGGTTGCATTTGAGCCTTGAAGGTGGTGGGATGTTTCTTGGGTGCATTATTCATGTTTTGTTTTCCTGTTATTCTCTTTCTACCCTTAGGATGCCTGAATAGGCGAAATAATGGACAGATATTTTCAATTTCTGTGTTAGTTTGGAGACTTAAGGGATTTTTCCACGGTCTAAACGTATATAATTAAAAATATTCCAGTTTATAACTATACAAATCGATTAGTTATCCATTTTATTTTTTTTTAATTCCTTTAATTACACAAGGGAACAACATTTTTGTTGCATGAAATATTTTGACTAATATTCTACTTCCTCGAGGTGCTGATTTAAGATCTGAAGTCAGTTTGTTTGTATCAGCTTTACTTTTGGGGTTATAATTATAAACTGTTTTTTAAGATGAAAATATTTTTTATCAAGAAAACTATTAAAAAAATTACCACTACATATCAAAAAATTTTCTTTTGTAAGATTTTCTGGCTTGATTCGGTTCACGGGGGCTGTTTTTAATGCTATAACAATAGTCCGCCATCATGTGAGCATTCCAGTGACCTTGGTAACGTTCCTCCATAGTTCGAATGTCCTGATGGAACCGTTCCCCTTGTTCTTCACTCAGATCACCAAGATTTTCAGGGAAACGGTCCAAATGGCTGTGGAGGAAGTGTACTTTGATGCTCATATTACAACCAAGCTGCTGGAAGTGTAACAACATTAGTTCAATATGCTCCGCATAGCTTTCTTCCTTTTTGTTTCCCAGAAAATTTTGAGCAGTCCAAACGAATTCATTCCAGGCATTTTTTTCAATATCAGTCATGTAACTAATAAAGTTTTCATCCTTTATCAACCTTCTTATTTGGGGACCATCAAAAATTCCATTTTTAATTTTTTCTTGGCTCAAATTAAAGAACTTCTTAGAGATGTATTTATAGCAATCACCACCCTTGTTCAAAGCTTTGACAAATTGTTTCATGAGCCCTAGTTTGATATGCAAAGGTGGCAGTATTATTCGATCCGTGGGCACAAGGGGCTCATTTATTACATTCAGTTGTCCCGGAACCATAGATTGCCTGGAAGGCCAATCTTTTCTAATCCAGTGCTCAGACCTAGCTCTGCTGTCCCATAAACAAATAAAACATGGATATTTTGTATATCCACCTTGTTGTCCAAGAAGAAAATTCACCATTTTTAGATCAACACTTATCAACCACTTTTGTTCGTTGTATTTGATTCTATCCATTACAGAAGCTACAGTAGCATATTCTTCTTTGACTGTAGTTGAATGTGCAATCGGTATCGAACCCAGCTTATTGCCGTTATGCATAAGTACATATTTCAGGCTACGTTTAGAGGAGTCAATAAATAAACGCCATTCATTTGGATCATACTTCTGTACTCCCATTGCTTTCAATAAACCAGGAACATCTGAACAAAAAGCAAAGTCGTCATCTTTAGAAAAGAATGACAGCAATTCTGCCTCTCGGTTACGATAGTATGAAACTCTTGTTTCTGGGGTTAAAAGATTTCTTTGCTTTAATCGAGAAGCTAGAATCTCCGATGTCTTTTTAGAAAGACCAAGATCTCTGATTAATGCATTGAGGTCTTCCTGATTAAAGAGCTGGGGCTCAGAAGTAAAATCAGGGTAAGAATCACTTGTCCGACTTTCATCACTTGAAGAATAGTTTTGTTTTTCTATATCATGATCATTTTGTACAGATGAAGAAGCTTGGGGTACTGGTGCATCGCCAGAGAACAAGACTGGTCGAGTAACAGATAACAAGTTTGGATAAGACCATTTCGACCGGTTATTTTTATTAATTCCATTAATATCAATCACACAAAAATAACAATCATCTTGATGATTATTAGGTTCCCGCCAAATCATTGGTGTTTGATACTTAAAATGGGGTCTTTTCTTATTTGCCCATAATCTCAAAGACTCAACACATGTTTTACATACCATATGAGGGATCCAGTACTTGTCACGGATGTCCAAAGCGAATCCAAAGTAATCAAAATATACCTGTGTTCTAAACTCTGACACACTTAGCCTACAATTTTTGAATGTATATTCACCACAAATCTTACAGAAATAGTTTGGATCGTTTCTACAGAAATTTCTTAACTTGGACATTGTTATTTAACACAAGAGCACAAACGTTTTCACTAAACAACTCAGTTGAATTGAAGTTTGAATGTGACTAGTACAAATATATGTCTATCAGCTGTTTGCCAAAAACAAAAGGTGCTGGAGAAAAACTGAGGCTAGATTTGTAATCACCAACCTCTAATTAGTAAACAACAGGCCTAAAACTCCATGCAACAAAAAATTAATAAAAATTTGTTCCCTTGTGTTATCAAATTATTTCAAGGGTATATTTGCCCTTCACTTACGAAAAATGCCTTTAACCCATACAACCTCGACCTGATACTAACACATCACAGATCTCTAATGATTGTGCCTAAGGGCTCAGAAGTCAGCCAACCTTATTGAACCCGCCCTCGAGAGAGATGTAGATAGCCCGATGCCACGTGACATGACAGAACGCCGATTTACGACTTCTCTTGCCACTAGGTCAGATCTGTAGTCGCTAATAACAACCTCTGGCTGTCCGTTCAAGGTTCCGACTCCGACTGAGAGATTAGAAAGTCCCTTCTGAAGGAACAGGACTCGGCGAAGAACCTTGAGGTTCCGAATCCTCAGGATGTGCTTCCAACGGTTAGTGCGAGTCCTTAAATGGGATATTCAGGAACTTTTCCTCTTCCTGCTTAGATTTTCATTTCAAAGGACCTCTAAGGATAAAGGAATACTATTCATATCCTTTTAAGGATCGACGAGTCCCGCTAAACCCTATTAAGGAATAATATACAGTCCTTTAGGTATATAATCGTTATAACCTCGCCGACTGTATAACGTTAATTGCACCGGTGAGTCCATTGCAAAGTCCCATTCATTATTCATCAATTAAAATTATAATTTACTCTTAATTGTAAAGTAATTGCAAAGCCTTTCAAATTTTGTACATTAGACTTATCATATTAATATAAACGACATACTTTAAACTCCTAACAGACTTACACGTAAACATATATTATGTATGATTGTGATTTTTTTGATTGTGAATTTAAGTCATTAGAACTTTATTTGTGGCTCATAAGAGCAATAAAAGATCGTTTAATTCATTGTTTAAAGTCAATAATTATACAATATAAAAAAAATGTACTATTAAAACCTCACCCTAAATGTATATTGACGTAAATCTTCATAAATGATGATGGTACATGAAGAGGAAATAAACCTCATTTACCAAAAAACCTAGTGGTTGAGGGTGATTCCGGACTCCCTAGCACAAGTCCTAGAAACATTGCAGTCTCTACTATGTACTGAAACAAGCCCACATTTAAAATATAATTTATTCTCATAAATATAAATTTATTAAACTGTTTTAGGAGAGAGCTCACATCCTTGTTGACACCTATTTAGCCTAATTATTAACGGGTTTGTCAATTTTAAGTGATTCTAATTGACGTTTTTTGGGCTATCGATAGGTTATTATATTGTATATTTTTGTATCTTTATCAAAACGGGTTCATGGCGTTCTACTTCATTCAGTCAAAGTCCAATCTAAAGTATTTAATACACAACTGTTATACATTTTCTTTGCATACAATTTTTAAATGAGAATTATTTGTTTTTTTTTACTTTAATTTTTATATAGCACATTTTTTATAAGGCACTTTTATTTTTTATGGTACGCTTATAGGCTATTCCCTTCCCAATAAATTGATCTTAACCTACAACATCTCAGTACGATATTCGTTTTCCAGATCAGGTCTTTGTAATTCACTAACCGCCCTACACCGCGAAGCTTTGGGCATACAAGATTAATCGTTTGCCCATTAATTTAACCTCACTTAATGTTGCTATCCCCCTTGTTGTTTATTCTTGTATTAGAGATGATTTTCTGGTCTCTTGGATGGGAAAAAGCAGGCAAAAGTAAATGGTCGATGGTTAAGCAACCTACGGTTTGCAGACGATTTTGCTAATGATATCAACCTAATGCGAGAAATGCTTAAACAGCTTCAAAACTCTGCGAAGAAATTGGTCTATACCAAAATTACAACACCAAACTAATGACCAATAATTCTAGGGAAGAAATAAAAATGAACAAATTCACACTGGAATACGTGGAGGAATACTTATACTTGGGCCAGTTAGTTTCCTTTTCAGATAGAGCAACAAAAGAAGTTCAGAGAAGAATAGCATTTGGTTGGAACATGTTCTGGTCTCTGAAGTACATAATGAAAGGAAACATAAGTATTGATCTAAAACGACAGGTTTTCGATGGATAGAGCGATAAAGAATATTATGCCAGCGATGACCTATGGCTCCCAAGCATGGTATTTGACAAAAGCCGAAGAGAATAAGATGAAGGTGTGGCAGAATAGCATGGAAAGAAGTATGTATAATGGAAGAGGAGAAAAAGGACTGAATAAAATGCAAAAAGTTAAAAAAAGAAACAGGGCTCAAAGACACATCCTTGCAGATAATGGAAGGCAAATGGAAATGGGCTGGGCATCTCTTGCAGTGCAGTAACAACAGATGGTTAAGAGTAGTCACGGAATGCACAACAAATGACCGGAAAAGGATGAGATGCAGAAAATGGAAGAGATGGAGAATCCCATTTGGCTTTTGGCAGGACCCTTCTGGTGGAGATCTGCTAAGGATAGAGATGAGTGGAAAATAAAATGGTTGGCCCTTACAAATCCCGCTTTGAATTCGAATTTTAACTCAATACGTATTCTAACTCGATGACGAACCTTCTTGTTGTAAGTAATGTACATTGCTGACTAGAAAATTTCTTCTAGCTGGTCTGTAACGTTCAAATATACTCCCATCTTTAATTCGATAAAAGGATTTGGTACGAGCTAGGTTTGACAAACATTTACCGAACCAGTTCCTCTTTCCTTCTTTGTTCTACGGTTTCTATTATTTACAGACTGGAATCCTCTGGCACGCTCGGACTTGCAAAGAGTTTCCCGCTGTTAGCTTAGGATGTAACGAGAACCGAATCGAAAGTAGTTTAGGTAGAGAAGAAAAGGAGGGGGATTAGAGAGCTGGCGAAGAAATGTTTGAAGACGCTGTTTGCCTGGACAAGGGATACCAGAGCCAACTTATATTTGTTCAGGTCCTGTTTGATCGTATATTTACCGCCTTCCGTTCTGTAATATACTCTTTCTGTTATCAACTAAAAGATTTCTAATTAAAAATAAAATAAAATAAATAGCTTATATCAATTAATTTCAGAAATGGGCTAAAATAAAATGGATAGAAAATATGATCTTTTTTATATCTTACTAATATTATAAATGTGAAAGTTTGTATGTTTGTCTCTCTTTCACGCAAAAACTACTGAACGGATTTGGATGAAACTTTACAGTAATATAGGTTATACATCAGAATAACACATGGGCTATAGCAAGCTCGGATTTAGGGGAAGGCGCACGGAGGCAAGTGACCCTCCCCCCCCCCCGGCAGGAACTGTGGAGAATCCATTAAAGTACATAATTAAAGGAAAATAACATGATCATAGTTGTTAAAATATCAGAAAGAACAAGAGTGAAACTATTTGTTTTGATATACTACTAATCTTACTAATATTATAAATGTGAAAGTTTGTATGTTTGTCTCTCTTTCACGCAAAAACTACTGAACGGATTTGGATCAAACTTTACAGTAATATAGGTTATACATCAGAATAACACATGGGCTATAGCAAGCGCGGATTTAGGGGGGCGCACGGGGGCAGGCGCCCCTCCCCTGACAGTTTTTTAGGAACTGTGGAGAATCCATTATAGTACATAATTAAAGGCAAATCAGGAATTTAGCATCTTTAAATTTGCAGATAGGTCCTTTGTATGATTTAAGAAAGAAGTTTGGATATTTCCACCCTTTTTATAATAAGGGTTCAAATGTTGTATGGAATCCGTCAGTTTTGAAGTTAGACATCTGAAATTTTGTACGAGTAACCTATAGTAAAAAAAAATGAAATTATTTAAATAATTAAATTATTTATTATTTTTAATTATTGTTAAAAAGCACTGTAAAAAAACTTTATGCGGTGGTCCAAACTCTATGCGAGCGAAGCCGCGGGCAAAAGCTAGTCATACTATATAATCGAGTTTCAGCAATCGAAAACATATTCATGTTTGAGTGGAAAATAGTTGACTGGATAATTCTAATAATTAATAAGGGGGTGCAATCAATGATAACACAAAATAAGCAGAACTTAACATATTCACTTTATGCTGCTTTGGCAGTGCTCCATGTTGCCGTCAGTGTAGCGGCCGGTATATTGGTTTTTAATATTTTGTCACATGTTTCAAAAAGTTTTAGAATTTTGTTTTTCATCCTGTTAATTACTTTATTTCTCGTATCCTTTATTTAATAATAGGTTACTCACAATTCTTTCAGTAAGAATGCTATATTAAGGTAATCAGTGGTGCAGTGGTTTGCCTAGCAACCTTCTATGCTAGTTCGCAGCCAGTTGGATTTAGCTTCTTTTTAATAGGAATAAAACACACTTGATTATGTTTTCCTTTAAGACTCCTACTGTAGAATCGTCTGATTAGCCATACTAGTATTATGTGACGTTAAATAAAAAAAAACAAGCAAAAAACCAATGAAATATGTTGAAGAAATTGGTCCGGATAGAGGTCACTGAATGAAATTCTCAAGTAATTTCAGAAGATATTTATTGTTAGCCAACGTTTCGACCTACGTTGTAGGTCTTCTTCAGGGCTATATGCAAAATACAGACAATTTAAAAAAGCGGTATGAATATATTAAAACATTTTAAATATAGATAAACTAAAAGAAGGTGAATACAGGCAAAAAATTGATAAGAATTACGCACTAAAATTATAGGTAATAAAAAAGAAGAAATAAAAATTTCTAATTTACCACTTCAATTTACCATTTCAAACTCACTTTCTAATTTACCCATATCATTTCACATTCCTATTGTATATTCAGTTTTTATTTATCTGTAATACCTTAATTTTTTAACTGTCAACACTTTCTGTTTTATTATTATTTTCCTCATGTTTTATTATTATTTTCTACATTTAAACCTTCATAATTACTTTACTGTACACCTTTATCAATTTTTATCATCATTATTACACATAATTATCAATTTTTTGCCTGTATTCACCTTCTTTTAGTTTATCTATATTTAAAATGTTTTAATATATTCATACCGCTTTCTTAAATTGTCTGTATTTTGCTTATAGCCCTGAAGAAGACCTACAACGTTGGTCGAAACGTTGGCTAACAATAAATACCTTCTGAAATTACTTGAGAATTTTATTCAGTGACCTCTACCCGGACCAATTTCTTCAACATAAATTATCATAGGTCAACAATTATTATCAAAACCAATGAAATAAATAGAAAGATCATCTTTAAAGCATAAAATATAAGTACATTGACATCTAAATTAATGGTTTCATGAAAAAGGTCAGTAAAATGATAAAGTCTAAGAATACAGAAACATATGTTATTAAAACATATGTTAAATAGCATAAATATACACATATGTACGAAGAAATTAGGAAAACATAGGAAATTCCAGTCATAATGATCGAATTTTATCTTCCCGAACGTCTTTTAGTATGTTTCTGTCAATGATTGTTGAGTTTGGACTGTTGATGTGAGATATAGTGAATTCGATCTACATAGATATAAATTGTTTGATGAATATCACGATGATGCTTCCAATCCTACCATCTAATTAATCTTAAAGAAAATTCAAAGTACAATCCTCTCTTAAAATGCACCTGGTGCAGTAAAACAGATACCATGTATCATTATTAATATTAATATGTTATTGTCAAAAATTAATAAAAGCCAAGGGGTTAAGAAAGAAAAAAAAAACCATGATGCCTGTAGCAACAACACATAAAATATTTTTATTTATTTATTTTTTTTTTTAAAGAGAAAAGATAGGCCCTCGATCGGGATTTGAACCCGGAACCTTTATCTCACCGTGACATCGCTCTGCCAATTGAGCTATCCAAGGCCCCTGCCGGTCGAACTCGGTGAGACAAAGGTTCCGGGTTCAAATCCCGGTCGAGGGCCTATCTTTTCTCTTTAAAAAATAAAAATATTTATAACTCATAAAAAATGACCAATAATTATGAATAAGATCCTAAATTAAAATTAATCTTCAAAGAACTTCGTTCTAGTGTATTCATCACAAAAATGGCGGGAGCACTGGGGCTTTAGGATCTATGAGAGAAAAGGTTTGTCCTCGACCGGGAGGGGCCTTGGATAGCTCAATTGGTAGAGCGATGTCACGGTGAGACAAAGGTTCCGAGTTGAAATCCCGGTCGAAGGCCTATCTTTTCTCTTTAAAAAATAAAAATATTTATAACTCATAAAAAATGACCAATAATTATAAAAAATTATAAAACATAAAATAGTTGGTCATTTTCTGCAATTTTATTATTCCATTATTATGTTTGGAGATATGACGAATTTATTTCTTTATTCAATGTTTTTAATTCTATATTAAACTAATTTAGTATCATAGATCTAAAATATTTTGTATATCGACATTCTTCATTCACGATAAATGTATGAATTAAATGTCTATTTATGGGTTTAGAGTAAAATAAATGTCTATTAATTGGTTCAGAGTACACTTAACATATACCCTTCCTAGAAATAAGTTAATGTCTCATCATTTAATCAGCAATTCGCCAAATACTTTTTGAACTATCGATAAAGAACAAACTTTAATAAATTAAGAGACGTTCATGGCTTTAAAAAACATTATAAACAACTGTTTTATGAAAATGAAAAAAAAAAAGTTGGTAGGCATTTATTACTATGTTTATAGTAAACGGTGATTAAACATAGAAACTATAGCTTACATTTACGACTGAAAGAAATCTACTGAAGAATAATCATAAACGGAGACTGAAAAAATACCAATGATTTAATGAGACTTAAGACACACTAGACTTTTATACTTTCTACATTTTTTACTACAAAATACCTTGAAATGTAATTATACAGCGCTTAATTGAAATTTCTTTTTAACCTATGTTGAATATTATAGTCTTTTTTATTAATTTATTCATCGGAATTTACAACTGTATTATAACAATACAGCAAGTAAATAGCAGGAATGATACATAATAGCATAGATAATGATAAGTAAAGAATCCAGCCAGAGAATATACTGAAATAACAAAATTGAAATTTGGATTATCAGGAATTGAAGAGGTTGCTAGGTTTGAAACTAGAGGGTTTGAGTGGGAATGAAGTTTGCTATGAAAGGATAGATACCGGGTTCGGGCCAAATCAGCAACAAAAGGGACATTAAGGTCGTTACGGATGAATTTATTCTTAACAAAGTAAGGAGCTTTGCGGATTTTACGAAGGATTTTGGTTTGTAAGGATTGGATACGAGAAGAATTCGATGGCTTAGTGGAGCCCCAAAGCTCTACTCCATAAGTCAAAATAGTTCGTATGATGGTCATGTAGATGAGTCTTTTATAGTTAGCTTTTGGGAGCTTAGAGCGTTTTTCTAGTAAGTATTGAAGTAGCCTGAAACGTCGAGCGGTTTCTTGTCTTTCAGTCTTGTACGGGGATTCCAGGTTAATCGTTTGTCGAGATGCAACTGGAGAACATTTAAACTCCAAATAGTAAATTTTAAAATATTTATTGACAACTTTAAAAAAGATATATAACATGATTATTTTAAAATAGTGGACTTGAAAGTAGAAGAAAAATAGTCATGTAAAAAATTGAAAACGACTCAAAGAAGTCGAAACGTCTAAACAAAAGAATAAAGTGACTGGATAAAGGTTTTTTTTTTCTTACATTAATGAAATATTTGAAAATATTCGGTCCAGTAGCATCCACGTTAAAATTTATTATTTATTTAATTAAGGTTGTATTCCCTGTCTTTTAATGATGAATTATGTCCGTTCTTCATCGGATAAACTCCATTTTTTACGACCTTTATTTATATGCATCTTACTTAAAAGACATATCTTTGTTCACAGTCAAATATCAGTGTTGAAATTATTACAGTGCTTAACTATCATATAGGTTTACAAAATGTGAAAAATCAAATTTGTATATTCAGCCCTACTGTTGATAACGGACCCAAGCTTAAAAATGTTTTTTTCAATTTTCAAAAATTAGAAAAAAAAATATACAGCAATTGAAAAATTAGTGGAATAAAGAAAATATTATCGAAGAGGTTGCTAGGTTTGAAACTAGAGGGTTTGAGTGGGAATGAAGTTTGTTATGAAAGGATAGATACCGGGTTCGGGCCAAATCAGCAACAAAAGGGACATTAAGGTCGTTATGGATTACTTTATTCATTCAAAGTAAGGAGCATTGAGGATTTTACGAAGGATTTTGGATTGGAAGGATTGAATATGAGAGGAATTCGATGGCTCAGTGGAGCCCCAAAGCTCTACTCCGTAAGTCCAAATAGGTCTTATAATAGTCATGTATATGAGTCTCTTGTAATTAATTGGGAGCTTTTTTTTAATTCTTTTATTATTTTTTAATTAATTAAATTTAATTAATTTTTTTTTAATTGGGAGGGTTTGTCTAGTAAGTGATGAAGTAGCCTGTCGTTTCAGTTTAGTATGAAGATTCCTAGTTAAAACGTTTGTCAATGTGTATTCCTAAGTATCAGTGGGATGTTTAGGTTACTATGTTTTTGTTAAGATATTGTGGCGTGAACAATAACTCTAAGAATCAATTGAAAAGCATAATATGCTTGTAATAAAATGTAACAATACTTTTAAATCAAAAGTTTTAAAACAGTGAAGTATTAAATAAACTTCTTATTACGTATGACATTATTCTATCCATTCTCCAAGCCTCACTCTAAATAAAACAGTTTTGAGTTCGTGTATTGTTCTCAGTGTACCATCAGGAAGTGTGTCATGTGTGTGTGACACTCGAAGGTAACACGTGTCCTGTGAACCTATTGAACCATCCCTATAGTAATCTTCTCAAACAATAGCTGACAACATTCGTATTGGTATTGTTCAACAAAACAAAAAAACTTCTCAAGTTCATTACCAATGCATAGAACGGTGTTCTCTTTAAAGAACTCTTCTAGTGTTAGATCTAGGTTCATGTACATACTAAGGACTAGTATTGTTTCAAAGTCAACGGTTGTTCAATTCTGACGAAGTTACACCCAAAGGTTTTTCTCTAAATAAGGTTACCTTCTTGATAAAAGTAAAAGGTTATCCGAATTACGACCAATCCAAAAAAAAATATATATATAAAAATAACCTAAACAAAGAGACAAACTGCTTTTAATTTGGCAACACCAATAAAAGCTTGGGGCGACCTGTGGTTAGCGTAATAAACTACCAAGTCCAAGATCGTAGCCCGGCAGGTGACTAGGGTTTTTTAAAGGGAGTAAAAAATGCTTAGTTACGCCGTCCTTCGGAAGGAACGTTAAAGGTAGGTCCCGAGCCTGTACGATGTCAGGTATTCATTAAAAATCTGTAGTACCTGGATAGGTAAAATTTAGAGCTCCCACGGTAGCATCGTTCGATTAGCCTTAGTAGCATAAAGTGACGTTAAATAAACAAACAAACCTATTAAAGCTAATAACACATAAACCAAAGAGCTAATTAAAAAAAAGTATTATACTAGGGGAGCAGCCGTTATCCGCTAAACGGCGGACTAACTCTCATTTTACAAAGTATGCAACTGCTCTTCTACCATAGTAGGTATTTGACGTTTTAGAAGAGATATCTCTAATAAAGCTCTACTCCGTAAGTCCAGATGGGTCTTATTAGTGTCATGTATATGAGGCTTTTGTAATTAATTGGGAGCTTGGAGCGTTTGTCTGGTAAGTATTGAAGTATCCTGGAACGCGGAGCTTTTTCTTGTCGTTTCAGTCAAGTATGAGCATTCCAATTTAGGCGTTTGTCAAAATGCGTTTAACAGAAATCAGTGGAATATTATTAAACGATTCAGGAGGGCAAGAAGTCATTGGTTTACGGCGGAGGTAAAGGTGATTTATTTTATCCTCCAGTTTTGAAACCATTTATCAAGGTCAGTGATAGGATCGGAGAGTACAAAATGCTATAATTGGATCAGTTTTGCCTAATAATAAGATGTATCATCAGCCTACGTGATAAGGACAATATTAGGATGAGATGGGATGCCAGCTGTATAAACTGTGTAGAGGATTGGGCCAAGGATACTGCCATGAGGAACACCAGCTGATCATGGAAAAAAAGGAGACATTACTATGGTTTACTTTGAATGACTTGTTACAGAGATAGGGTATGGTAATGAGAGAGTATGTAAGAGGTAGGAATCTTCGGAGTAAATTAAAATGCGAGTAGCGATTTAGTATTCTTTTGATATATTGAGTATTATATTTTATGAATTAAATAAGATTAATATTTTTATTTTTATTTATATGTTTCATAGGTATATATATATCGTATATACGAGGGCTATTTAGAAAGTAAGGAATATTTTGTAATTAAGAAATATCAAGTACAAGAAAAGCATTTTATTGTATACATGTGAAAGAGGGACTAAAATAATACTTTTCAACATAATCACCATTCAAATTCAGGCACTTATTATAGCGGTGCACAATCTTTGAATAAAATGTGTCATCGAATTCTGCCGCCTATGATCTCAACCACTTAGAGACGCCTGTACCTCATTGTCGTCAAAATGCTGTGTTGCTAGCCAGGTCTTCATTTTCGGGAACAACTGAAAATCACTGTGGAAAAACTTTCCAGTTGAACGAGTTCAGGAGTTCTTGCGAACGGTTTGCCGTGTGAGGTTGGGCATTGTCATGCAAAAGCAAAATTTTGGATGACAATTTTCCTCGGCGCCTATCCATGCCATGACATCATGATGTTCCCATCGTCACAGCTGGACGCTGACTGAGGTGCCGAGCAAGAGCACGCCAATGTATACGCTATTGGCGCGCGCCTGGTGGCATCATGTGGAAAAGTTCCTTACTTTCTGAATAGTATATGGTTTATAAATTTTACAATAACAAAATGTCTTAATCTTATTCACATCAGTCTCTAAAATTGAAATATGGAAATATGGTGTAGCATGTCATATTCTTTAAACGATGCATTCTTCTATTCTTTTCATTTGAATTAAAAACAGCTATATTTCGTGTAACGGTTTAAAGAAGTCAGGGACAGTGGCTTAATGATTTCCTAATTTTTAAAAATATTTATGATTTAACTGATGATAGTTCATTTAACGTCACTTTATGCTGCTATGGCTAATCGGACGATGCTACAGTGGGAGCTCTAAATTTTTCCTATTTAGGTTTAATTAGGATAGGGATTTTTAACGATTACATGACATCGTACAGGCTCGGGACCCACGTTTAACGTCTCTTCCGAAATAACCACAAAATTAAACTTTTATACAAATAAACATGTCACTGCGCTTGAATATTTCCGTTTCTTTCTTTGCTTTTTTATTTATTTTATAAAACAAAAACATAAAATGAACGTTTTAAAATAATAAAAAAAAAATGGAAACAATAGAATGTATAAACTGAGTCCTCAATAGCCCGTTGGCTATTCAGGTAGTGGTATGATAAATAAATAAACAAATAAACACTGCAGAGCAAACAAAAACCGGACTGTAAAAAATTAATTTGTTTCTCACCACATCTTTCTCTCTCTCTCTCTCTCTCTCTCTCTCTCTCTCTCTCTCTCTCTCTCTCTCTCTCTCTCTCTCTCTCTCTCTTCTCTCTCCTTCTCTCTTGAAACAAATATTTTACTCTAACAAAAACAAATAGAATGCGGTTGTTCGCTTCGGAACAAAGTGAAATGAGTTGGCGAGGGAGAGAGGGAGAGAGAGAGAGAGAGTGATGTGGTGAGAAACAAATGAATGTGTACTGTTGAGTCTCTGTTAAATATTTGAAGAGCTAACAAATGTTCACGAAATTCACAGGGTTAAATATTTTATAGCACTTGCCCTTTTCAGAAAACAAAGAGTCCTGAACAAAAGACATTGTGCGATTCAAACATTATAAGAAAATTGAGGAATATCCTATTGCACAAAAGGTAGAACGTCGTGCTCCTGAGCTCAGTATCCCGGGGTCAAATACGCCATTGCAGATAGATATTGTGTTCTATTATCAGCGATATGAGGACCTGTTAAATATGTAAACTCTTCTGGGGCTCACCCAGTCTCTATGAAGTGAGTACCCCTAAAACCTGCAGGTTGAGCGTGATCTCGCAAAACTAATCTTCTTGCACAATTGTTATCTTAGTCATAGTACAACCTCTTCCTGATCCCAAGACACTTCATGTAGGATGCACAGACCCTCCTGGTGTTTGTCGAGCCCCTATATACTCAGCCTCTATGTAGCTACCCAGTATTGGGAAAAAACGTGGAGATTGAGAGTGATCTCGTAACATCACATCCATAAACAAACGTGGAGCACCGACACGATACAATGTCAACCATGTACTTGACTCAAGACCTTTTCATGGGCTGTGCTAGTACAGATTTTGGTACTAGTATGTTTTAAGGCCTGTTGACATCAGCGCACTCAGGTGTCACTTTTCTTAACTATCTACTACTGTTATTGTAACCTTTCTTAGTCCTTTATTATTGTTTGTGTCATGTGAACATGGATGTGTTTTCATATTATTTTGACAATAGGAGTTGGAATTTAATGAAGACTTTTCAGTACTGATGAAAAGTCAGCTCTCCTATTTCTTCAGGAGGAACTGACTTCCATAAAGTTTTGTGATGAACAGCTCAACATGTCTCATTCAACAGTGATTGATTATTCTAATTATATGAGAGAAGTGTGTTCTTTTAAATTAGAGAGAAGTTCAACCACTATTGGAGGTCCAGGGATGTATGTAGAAATTGACGAAAAAACAACACAGGACGGATTTTGCCTTAGCAGTGGATATTTGGAGGAATATGTAGAGAATCAAAATAATGTTTCATAGTTAAAAATTCTGAAGATATTGTTGTTTTTAATGAAAATTGCTTCTAATAAATGTTTCATTTTTCTTGTTTTATTTTGTCTTCACATGTTTCTCATTTATTTCATTTCCTAAAAATCTGTTCTATGATAATGAAAGGCAATACTATTTGAAATAAATTGTAGGCAGCATGTAACCTGACATGGACCAAATAATTGAGGTAAGTGACACCTGAGTGCGCTGATGTCAACAGGCCCTAAAACATACAAGTACCCAGATTTTTAATATAAGAGTACATTTATGTATACCCATTTTAAAATTATTAATTACTGATGGAGTTTATATAGATGTTTATTAATTTCTTCGGGTTGTTATGAATACGAGATCTCTAATTATAAGTCTATTGTTTTATTATTTGTTGCATAAAGGATAACAACAAGATTGATAGAGGAATATATTTAGAATATTACAAATGCCAAAAGAATTTCAGGTTTGTCTTGATGACTCCCATCTGCGTAACACCGTTCATGTAAGCATGCTAATATAAAAAGCTTCTGGAATTTCAAGAATGTTTATTTAGAGATATAGGCCATAAAATGCATTATTACTCATAAATTGTCTTATTTATCTTCCTTAAGTTATGTGGATAATGCAATGGTTTTATGTTTTTAACAAATGCGTTGGATTTTTATGCAGTAAAAATCCTGGATATCACAGGAAATTTACAGCTATTATATGTAATGCGCTTCCAAAATGCAGATGCCTACAAACATGGTCATTGGTGTACATTATATTTATCTGGAATAGTGTTCTGGTTTTCAAGGATGTAAAATTCCAACCCGGAGGATAAGTCCATGGTAGGTCTGCATCTAGAAAAAATATAGGTCCTCATGCGTCTACTGACCCTGAGCAGCCATTATTCTTGGATCTAGGCCGATTCGTCACTGTCCTTGAACTATTGGACGTTGGTGGGAAGGACACTGGTGAATCGGCTCCGAATGGACTGGTTATGGAGCTATGGGCAACCTGCAGTTTAACCATGGAAACAAGTCACAGCAACGTGATATTGAGTGACCACTTCCTGGCTAGCTGTCTTGCCGCAAGAAATATGTCCGCATGATGGTCACATCGCCTGGGCCAAAGTAAATATATATTAGTATAAATATCCTCTTATTAGGTTACTTAGTAATCTCATTCAGTAAGCTTGAGGTATATTTTAAATAATCACAACCTACAGAATGATGAAAATTAATATTTTAAATATACATTTAATGTATTTAAACTTCGAATGTATGTGAACTTCAACATAGAACTAGCTCACCTGTTCAATACATGACAAGATGTAATGAAAAAATGTTAAGTTTTTTTATTATTATTATCGTAGAGAGAAAAATAGTTGACTGGATAATATAATAGAGGATGGAGATAGCTAGGGGGTGCAGTAAAAAAAACACAGTTCAGTCTTCACAGTTCACCCAGCCACCTCACCTATTAGCCCTGAAGATGACCTACAAAGTAGGTCGAAACGTCGGCAGAAATAAAAAATAAGTCTTGATGTATTTGGTGTTTTTCTTTTTACTGCACCCCCAACTATCTCCATCCTCCATTATTATTATTGTTATTTTAAAATTAACCTATCAACCAAAAAAATATATCTTACTAATATTATAAATGTGAATGTTTGTATGTTTGTCTCTCTTTCACGCAAAAACTACTGGACGGATTTGGATGAAACTTTACAGTAATATAGGTTTTACATCAGAATAACACATAGGCTATAGCAAGCGCGGATTTATGGGAGGGTGCAAGGGGGCACGTGCCACCCCCCCCCCCCCCGACAGTATTTTAGGTACTGTGGAGAATCCATTATTGTACATAAATAAAGGCAAATCACATGATGATCTATGTGGAAGCACGGGGGCATGTGCCCCCCCCCCGTTATAGTGCGTAATTAAAGATAAATCAGGAACTTAGCATCTTGAAATTTGTATTTAGGTTCTGTGTATAGTTTAAGAAAGAAATTCGGATAATTCCACTCCAAGGGTATCCCCTTTAATATAATAGGGGTTCATAGGTTGTATAGAATCCGTCAGTTTTGAAGTTAGACATCTGTAATTTCGGATGTTCGAGTAACTTATATTTTAAAAAAATAATTAAATTATTTATTTAAAATGATCATTCATGAAACTTTACGTGGCAGACCAAATTCCAAGCGTGCGAAGCCGCGGGCATAAGCTAGTAATTCATATTTTAAAAATACAAACCTAATACATTTCGCGTAACGAGCGCTTTCCTACGATATAATATCATAGTAGCGTTGAGAAGGTACTCAAAACCAAAAAATGTGAACGGAACTTCAGGATATCAAATCTGGAAAAAATGACACAATTTTCCTTGAACTTTATTATTTTATTAAAAAAAATAGAAGTTGTTTCCTATATGATGCAGTAATTGAGCTAATCTAACGGACTCAGAAGAGTTAAATTAACTGCCTCTACCAGGAGGAAGAAGTTGAAGGACACTCCAGAGAGGATATGACTGTGAAAGCCCGTCCAAATAAGGATCAGAAGAGACCCTGAGGAAACTCAAATATGGAAATCGACCTTTAGGGCTGTCGTTTCCTGAAACAACACAACAGTAAAAACCGGATGATATATATATATATATATATATATATATATATATATATATATATATATGTATAGAGGGAGAGAGAGAGAGAGAGAGAGAGAGGGGGGGGGGGATCCTGTAGCACTACAACCTTTCGGAGTTCAAGTACATGGCACAGAATTAAGTGTTTTTTTGACAACGGTTGTGGAGGGAGGTGATTTGGCCTAGAACACCCTCAACCGCCAGATTTTCCCCCTTATTCTGGGCTCTAACTTTTTAGAGGGAGCAAAGAAATATACAACTAATTTGTAGCAATGTTTCGAGTAATTATTGTGCTCATGTAAAAAATCAGGTTTTAGTGAATTACAGTAAAATCTGTAAAAAAAAAAAAAAATACTAATCCGAACATTAAATAAATACTTACACATTATAATTAGACAAAGATTAAAAATACTGTATCATTGCATAAATAAATGAATATCGAAATATGTTGCAACACATTACACAATATGACTGTACAGTATGAAGAACATGTTTCCTGCAAATGTTATCTACTGTAATTCACTAAAAGCTGATTTTTTCTCCATTAGAGCATAGATATGATATAAAACACAAAGATAATTTATATAAAAATACTCATTCGGCCTGTCCTTTCTATATGGGTCAGAAATCTGGGTCATAAAGAAATAAGATGAAAAAATTCTTCAGGCATTGAAAGGAGGATTTTACGACGAATTTTTTGGACCTATTAGAGAGGGGGAGGGGGCATGGAGATGTACCAATGCGGAGCTGACAAGTCTATTCTAGACCCCGGACGTGGTCAAAGTAATAGGGCTTGGTAGGTTGCGCCAGAATGTCAAGTGTTGAAAGGCCCAGAAACATGGATATGAGAACAATAAATTCACCTAAAGATAGATTCATTTATTTTTTTAAATGTTTATATACATTAAGCTGTACCGCTACAACTTATGAAGGGCATTGAATTCAGTACATCGTAGAGACTTGACAGTTTCAAAGCCAAGGATTTTGAAGGATTTGATTTTATTGGCTGAGATCGCTCTAAATCCCTATATTAAAAGTAGTAAAAAGTATAACCCCTGATTAAGGGATTACTTCGTACGGGCTGATTGAGCCCCAAGAGGGTATCTAGACCCCCCTTAGAGTCGATTCACAGCCGTTATGAGGGCAAATAAAACATGTTACTAATAAAAACATTAATTGTTTACAGAAATTCAAGGAGAAAGTACTTTACACATAACAGTTTTATAGTTGCTTTGAAAGCACCTCTCATGAAACTTTATTGACATTTTAAACTTTTCTATTCGTTAAGCTTTCTAGAGAGTTATTACGATCCAGCGAGTTAACACTTAATGCGTTTCAGTTGACCTAAAACTTTTATATATTTTCAATTAAGGTCTAATGGTTATTTTTTTTTATTAATCTCTGTAAGTAGTTATGGAAGTTTATTAATCGCTCAAATTTTAGATTTCATCGGTCGTTTAACTTCTGGGCAATCCTGAATTCTTGGCTGTTTATTTGTTTGTTACTGTTTTACAACGTAAAAACTACATTTGTGATAAACGGATTTATTTAATCGATTTAGATCAGCCTGGTAGCTCTGTTAACTGCCACCGATAGATCCTGTGGTATATGCAGAATCTCCTGGGCCCAACCAGTCAATAAGTCAATAAGTCAGGCTCAATAATAAAGTGGATTCTATAAAAATCTGAGGTAGATCATGCCTTCGGACCTCAACCTCTCTGTACAATCCTATTCCTAAAAACACCATGTATTGTAACCAGACATTTTCATGATTTCTTGTGGTGCAGTTTTTTTTTGTTTTTGTTTATTTGCGTGGGTTTACAAACACATTTTTTTTTACTAGGTTAATTTTTATATCTTGGTTCAAACAAGATATTTCATATCTCTACATATTATAAAACAAAATCCTTGGCTGCGTCTGTACGCGATAAACTGAATAACTACTGCACGAATTTTCATGCGGTTTTCAACAATAGATATAGTGATTCATCAGGAAGGTTTAGTTATGTAACTTGTCATTATCTTTGGCATATAATGAAACAATGCATGGAGGTATATTCCTCTTTTATAGAACTACAACAAATTCAGAGATAGCGTATATCTATTTTTTAAGGATAGCTTATAACCTATTTTATTTTTTGTTAAGACCGTGGAAAAATTCCAACGAAAAGCCTTCAAATCTCCAAAATAAAACAGAAATTGAAATTATCTGTCCAATATTTCGCCCATTCAGGCATCCTCAGGGTAGAAAGAGAATAACAGCAAAACAAAACATGAATAATGCACCCAAGAGACATCCCACCACCTCCAAGGCTCAAATGCAAATAATGAATCATAAGGAAGGTTACTCGACCCCGGCTGGGTAAGGTTAGATAAAAACAGCTGATGAATTTTTCAGAAATTAAAAATTCAATATACACTCACCAAACTTCTAAAAACACAACAGGAAAAAATTGATATTAGTAAACAACACAAAAACTTAAGACAAAAGACCATATGAAAAAAAGGAAGTAAAATGCAAGAAAAAAAACATAATAACATTATCAAGAAACCAGTGGACTTATGGCTGTTCCACAAAACATATTGATATTGAAAAGTAAAAAGAGAACTTACATAAATGTTAAGACCGTGGAAAAATTCCAACGAAAAGCCTTTTAAGTCTCCAAACTAAAACAGAAATTGAAATTATCTGTTCTAATTAATGGACAGATAATTTCAATTTCTGTTTTAGTTTAGAGACTTAAAGGCTTTTCGTTGGAATATTTCCACGGTCTTAACATTTATATAAGGCCTCTTTTTACTTTTCAATGTTACTATTTTATTTTCTAAACAATTGATAACGTACAATGCGGTATTTGGAAAGCTATTTTTACGAAGTACAGTATACAGTATTAATCCTTATCAACTTATATACTTTAGTTGCCTTAAGCATTTCATGCGCATTATTAGAATATTTTATACCATATAATTTATATGTGTATCTTATGGGTTATCGCAAAAACTTAACGCGCATAAAAATAAATTCGCATTTAATGAAATATTTTGTTTTGTTTTTATATTTATAATATCTACATAATAAAATAAATTAGACAGAAAAAATATGTAGGCATAATATGCTTTATTACCCGGACAAAGCTAGTATCTTTTTATATCTTTTTTTAATATCTTCATATATTTTTGTTAAAATTGTTAAAAAATTAGAAAATTGTTAAAGAATTAGGATAAAATATTCTAAGAAAAAACTAAGGTTAGAAGTGAAATAGTAATATTGGAGAAAGTGCAAGGAGGGGTCTCGTCTACACATTCACGTAAAAAAACTTGATTTAACGTACCCCAAAGTGGGTGATTAAAAAAAAACAGGGGTCACATAGGGTTTTTAATAGTAGTAAAAAATCGATAGCTACGCCGTCCTTCGGGAGGGACGTAAAATAGGGGTTCGAGTCTGTAAGGTGTAAAGTAGTCGTTAAAAATCCCTATCCTATCTATACCTCGATAGGCATGGTTTAGCGCTCCCACTGTAACGCCATTTAATTAGCCATACCAGCATAAAGTCACGTTAAATGAATAAAAAAAAATCGAATTCCTGACGACTGCGTTTGGAGTCATTCTACATCGTGACTTGTAAGTGTTTAGTGATTTAGTAATTTTTTTATTTATAATTGTACTCATACATTGAAGTAATGATTTTGAAGTGAGCTGAAATAATAACACCGAAGGAACTGTAATCCATCATGATACAGATCAAAGAGACGGCGCGTTATTTTCGACACGAATATAAATCGATTCATCAATCAGTTAATATCGAGTTGGTGTGAAAGTGTTTAGTGACAGTGTCCCGCCCTGCCCCACTTACACTAATCACCTCAAGGCCTCTCTACCTTTCAATATTACCTTTAATCGTCCTGGCAGTCTCTTTTTTTCAGAATCGATAAACGGGAAAATCGATTGGATAGGTTCAGAATCGAAAGTATAAACCCTCTGATGAATATATTTACTATACAAGTAGTAAAAAAATATATTATTTGTAGATTTATTTCCTTTCGGCATTATCCTGATCTAAAGATAGTTTAATGATTCGAATAAATATAATTTATACATATGGCATATACTTATATGTATATATAAAATAAATAAAAAAGTATCTGTTTTTCATCATCATCATAGTCCATCCTCTCTACCGCCCATGCAGTCTGAGGTTTCCTTTTGTACACCCGAACCACACCGTTCGATCCTCTGCCATTTCTCTTTTTCTTTTCCATTCCAGATTTCTATTTGGGAAGCTTTACTTAACACCGTCTTCCCAGGTATAAAGAGTTTCCCTTAACCTATTGATTCAATGTCTTCCTTCCATAATGTCCTATCCAAAGTCCATTCCTCCCGTAGACCATGACCCATCATGGATTCCTCCACTTCGTTATCCCAGTTCCTCCTTGGTCTTCCTCGTCAATCCCCCAACTTTCCATTGGTGGACCACTTTGCGCAGTCTTCCTTCAGGAATTCTTATCAAATGCCCAAAAAATGTCAGGTGTTTTTTCGCTATATCTTTCAGAATATTTTTTCAGCTTCCATCTTGCCTGTTTTCTCCATAAAAACTAAAATGTTAAACAAGTTCAAAATATGGACAAGTTTTCACTGACAGAAAAGTAAGTAAGGTAGTGCAAAAGATGCGTTCCTGTGGGAAGGAGTACTTGATTGAGGGAAGACTGATATATACTAGACTTGCATAACAGAAAAGCTAGAAATACCGAAGTATAGAAGGACATTTTCTCAGATTTAGCCTTGAAGCTAGCGAAACTTCGGCAAAGAATTTGACGACATGGTCGAATTTAGAAGGTGTGATGAATAGATTTAAAATATTGAACGTGGCATTTTAAGAGAATATTTAGAGCTCAACCGTCAAATATTTGCCCCAATTAATTAGCTTTACAGAGGCTAATTGAGCACCAGGAGGGTCTGTCTATACCACAGGGTCGATCTACCTCTTCTAAAAGACTAAATAATTCGTCTGACACAGCCCGGTAAGAACTCTAGACCTTCAGCACAGCAACTCAGCGCCCTGCATCTTAAGCTATCCGCTTTGAAGAGTGTTTAATGAAAATAAATTGGTATAAGATGAAAATGAATGAATCAATAAGCAATAATTTTTCAATAGTATTTATTATTTGATTATTATCATCTGTAATCGTTGCCTAGTTTTTTTTCTCTCATGGCAGATAGCGATCGTTATAAAGCCATTATGTCTTTCTTCCATTGTTTTTTTTTTCTCTCGACTTCCGCTGATAGAATTCGCGTGAGACACGACAGTGGCAGATTGCATCATTCATGCTTAAGTGTTCTTGAAAACCTTTCTGCGTGAGAGTGCTTTCCTCAATGGGTCGAATTGTTATTGTATTTTCCGTTATTATTTTCAATAGGATAATTATTGTATTCTCATTTTATAATAATAATATTGACACTTCCTTTCCATTGTAGCATAAAAAATATATCAAATTAGAAGAGCAAAAGCTCTTAAGAGGCATCAAATAATTGTTGGCGTCCTAAAACCTCCAACGTCAAAAGACAGCTATAGATTCATTAGGAAGGTTACAAGACAAGAAGCTAGAAAAGGTAAAATAAAAACAGCTGATTGAAAATACACACACCAAACTTAAAAATCAAGCAGCTTGTTTATTAGTCGGTCTGCAAGGTCTGTTATCCTACAATGTTTATAACCTGAACAATGATAACAGCTACCTTGTTACTCATTTTAATGGAAACAGAATGGATGGAATTATATTAACAAAACATTTTTATTTCACAAGATTTTTTTTTTTGAGAAAAAGTTATCTTAATGCCATTTAAAACAGTGAATTTCTTTATTAATTTTGTTTTTGCTATTGATTTCTTATTTATTTTTCTTGATTTGTTGTTTGTTATTAATTTTGTTATTCACTATTGAAAATGAACAATTAAATAACAGAACTATCAAGATAAAACCATTAAAAAACAATACGGATTTTAAAAAAAAAAATTATTTATTGATATTTACAACAAGTAAATAGGATACGTGATACATAATCACATGAGAATGTCAAGTAGTGAAACTACCCACTGGTAGTACTAAAATCAAAGTTCAACTAAGAAGGTCACGTGGCCATCTTCTTTTCAGACGCCTCGGAGGATTACCAGGAATTGAAGAGGAAGCTAGGTTTGAAACTAGAGGGTTTGAGTGGAAATAAAGTTTGTTATGAAAGGATAGATACCGTGTTCGGGTCAAATCAGCAACAAATGGGACATTAAGGTCGTTATGGATGACTTTATTCTTAACAAAATAAGGAGCATTGAGGATTTTACGAATGATTTTGGATTCTAGGGATTTGATACGAGAGGAATTCGATGGCTTCCCAAAGCTCTACTCCGTAAGTCCTAATAGGTCGTATGATGGTCATGTAGATGAGTCTTTTGTAGTAAATTTAAAGCTTAGAGCGTTTGTCTAGTAAGTGTTAAAGTAACCTGAAACGTCGTGCGGTTCCTTGTCTTTTCAGTCTTATATGAGGATTCCAGGATAATCATTTGTCGAGGTGCAACCCTAAATATCGGATCTGTTCTACAGGTACAAATGGGATATTATTAAAGGATACTGAAGGGCAGGAAGTCATTGGTTTACGACGTAAGATAAAAGTGATTTGATGCGATTTTTGAGAATTTATTTTAATTATCCAGTTTTGACACTATTCTTCAAGATCAGTGATATGGGATTGGAGTTTTTTGGATGCAATAACTGGATTGGTGTTGACTGATAATACACATGTATCATCATCATATGTGGTAAGGATAGTATTAGGATGATTATGCATGTTTCATGCAGACAAGCTAATACACAAGTACTAAAAGCGAAAATGAAAAAAAAATAACAATAACAATAGAATAAACAGTAAGCAGCATACAAAAAAAAAAAAAAAAGAAAACAACCCATATAAAAAAATTTAAGTAAAAGTGGGAGAAAGAAAATACATTATCAAGAATCACAGTATATTCAATAAATGATGTAAGAAATGTATTTCGAATGTTACAGGACTTTTCAAAAACAAAATTATTGTAAGGATTCTTTTATTGTCCTTGGCCTGAGGCCCTGTTGCTGTGGCGAAGAGATATGAGTGTCAGTGACACAGATAGGACATAGGAGAGATCTCTTTCTCCTTCGGACAATGTCACGGCTTGACAGGATAGTCTGCTTCTGCAGGACCTTCCGTTAGGTCCTCAGGATCGCCTGGGGTGAGAAGAAAGAAAAGACTACAGTTGAAGAAAGCCGGTGGAGAAAATAGCTGTTGCACGTAGAGGCTCCTATCTACTGCAGCCGTTTAGTGTCACTTCGTTTCCACCGAGTCTTTTCACGTCACTATCATCTTCTAATCAACGCTCGGCTGCGACCTGGATTGGTGGCGTAGATAATTTGCAATTTTTTATCACTTAAAGTTTATATCTAGGAAAGTAACAGTTAGCCTAGTGCTTAGAGCGATGAGTTGCTTAACTGCAGGACCCTTTGGCTGATAAATTATTTACTCTGTTAATAGTCGTATGTAAATCCTTTGAGATCCTGCTGACTTTCCTGGGGCTCACCCAAACTCTATCAAGTGCATATCCTTTTGACGGGAAAACCTGGAGATTAATTGCTCTCTTACAAGTTACTTCCCTACAAAATCGTTGTCCTATACTATGTACTTAACTTAAGACCCTTCAAAGGTTTGTAGAAGTATTTGGTGGGGGTTTCTTCTTAGGTATAGGGACGAATGTTGGAACGGTAAAGTCCTTAGTGGTATTCCAGTTCTATAAATTCAATAAAATTTATCAATATAACCTGCCTTCTTGTTTTCGAGAAGCTTCAGTACGTCTGTGGAGATATCATCTGGAGAACTGTCTTAACTTTCTTTACCTTTAGGGGCAATTACCTGGTGGTTCTGCGCGACCTTTTATCAAATCACCTCCCTGCATAACCGTGCTTTTGAAAAAACACAAATATAGCGAAAACATCGTTTCAATCATTGTAACTAGATATTCTCTCTGCATTTGTGTTTTGTGCAATCTGATAAATTCTCATCAGTTTCCGGTCATTCTTTGCAATACCTTATTTTCGAACACCTTAAGAACTTTAGCGACTACGTTTCACATCAAAATAAATACATTTAAGACATCAACGGTCACCTGCGAATTATTATCACAAAATTACAATTGTTATCTGAATTAACTACTCAAGTACACTCCATACTATAGAATGAATATGTATGACAATTAGAAAAGCTGTATATACTCCAGGATTTTGTTTATTGTTTTTAAATAGGAGAACAAAAAACCTATTTCCAGTAAAAAAAATTTTATTCTTTATTTTCGAGATACGTTTCGGCCTAGGCCATTCTCAATCTTCTATTTTAATTGTTTCATTTTTTTACTTATTATATGGTTAACAATTTGACTATGTCATTCATCTGTAAAAACATGCATAAATTCTATAATTATAACAATATAAATAATTCAATAAATAAAACTGTATATAAAATATTATTTAATATTTCTATTGTCCAACAAATAACCAAAATAAAGCATAGATACCTCAATATAAGTTGTTTTATTCCATTTAAACTTTTTTTCAAATTCAGAGGGAACCATATCCTCTATAGTCATTTAATAATAAGCCAACCTTTGATCTTAGTATATTATGATCTTTCATATTATTTTCGAAATTAAATAAATTAATATTAATATTATACCTAAACAACTCTCAAATTAAATAAATAAATAATAAATAAAAACAAACAATCATATTGATAATTATTCTGACATTATGTTATATTTCAATTGTTTTAATAACTTAAATTACTATGGCTGGTTCAGGTGAAATTTTTTTACTGGAAATAGGTTTTTTGTTCTCCTATTTAAAGAATATATTATATGATTGAGTCCAGTTGAAATTTATAAAAAAATGTTTATTGTTTTTTAATAAGCACATTTCTTTTTTATTAATACGGTATCTTAACTAGTCTACAATACACTGTGTTGATTAATGTTTTTATTATCAAAACACAACTGCTGGAGAAAGTAAAAGAATGTAATTTCGCTAGTCTATTGTAGGAAGCGTCTTGTAATGGAATAATAATGGAGAAAGTCACTTATTACTTTTGGAAACACCTACACTTCCAAGTCCTACGCGCCGGTAACGTCGTTTTTTTTTTAATTTGCAGTAACGGTTTCTCTATTTTATAACAGGTTATAAATCACTTAATGAATCTTTAGAAAATTTATCACTTGTATTAAAGGAAAAAAACTGGCGAGGAACATTCCAATAAAAATTAACAGTTTTAATATAGAAGTGTAAAAGCTCAAAAGATACATAGAATACTTATTTAGACATAAGAGGAAAAATTCCAAACTAAATGTCAAAATTTGTGAAAATAAAAAAAAATAAATAAATATGGCTGTCGATATTTCGCCAATTCAGAAATCTTCGGCCTCGAAAAAGAATAATAGCAAAGGGAATAAATAAAGCACATCCCCATATTAAAATGCAACAAGATACCAACCAAAGGAAACAATCCGCCACCGACAATGTCTGGAAAATATTATCTACAAATCCCATTGCAGGCAGTATTTTTATTTAGTCTGTTTGCAGCCGGAGATGGATCATATAGGATTTAGGACCCTCCTGGGGCTCACCCAGCCTCGATAAAATATTATAAACATAGGGTACCCAAAGTAAGGGGGAAAAATCTGGCGGGTCTAGGACAAGTCACCTCCTTGCAGAACCGATGTCCATGAAACAGTACAGTCTCTACTTTGTACTGAACCCCAGACCCTTCACGGGTTGTAGTTAGTTGTAGTTTGTAATAACCAAAACAGCTTAATATAATAAAGTAAGAAAGTGACACAGTAGGTTATATAAAAAATGTACAGTTGGCAATCAAGCATTTATATGGCAAAAGAATCGTGTATCCAAATGTATTATTAATTTCAACATCAGACAGCTGATTTCGGATGAGACAAGAGAAAGTAAAGATGAAAAATGTGAAGAAAGAAAGATAAAAATCCGTCGAAAGATCTAATAGCAGTAATAATGATGAGATATAAAGATATAAACCATCCTTAATAGACTCGAACCCAGGCATCTTCAGCAGTTAACCACGGTATTTGGCAGTAATAGGGAAAGGAGACAAGGGGTAATTTGTCTCCATCAGTGTCCTCCGCGGGAAAGTACCGAGTTCCTCTTCGGTCACTTTCTCGACGTGAAGAGGAACGGAGAATACAGATGACGAGGAAACTTGAACCGCTTCCAGAAGTCGAGGAACACTTGTCCAAGGAGTGGCTTTCTACATGTGGCGGACCTGCTCTACTCCCATCTGCTCCGATGTCGAGGGCTCACTTCCGCCCTGGACTTTCTCCCAAGAACTACACGGTCCGGACGTGTTCTAATCGGCAATTAACAAGCCAGTTCTGTGTCGGACATCTCGGGAAGTTCTCTGTGTCGGCGTACTGTATGGTCATATGTGGGAAGAAATGTATATATACTATGCATGAAGCTAAACATTTAATATATATATATATATATATATATATATATATATAGTTATTTATGCACCTAAGGAAAAATAAAATAACAAATACCTCATACAAGACGTTTTCGCCTACTTCAACATTTACTGGACAAAAGTTCTAACCTCCCAATTAATTACAAAAGACTCATTTACAGGACAGTTATCAGACCTATTTGGACATACGGAGTTGAGCTTTGGGGCTCTACTAAACCATCCAATTCATCTCGTATCCAATCCTTACAATCCAAAATCCTTCGAAAATCCTCAATGCTCCTTATTATGTCACAGACTCATCCATCATGATCTTATTATCCCATATGTTGCTGATTTGGCCCAAACTAGATACGTATCTTTCCATGACAAGCTCCATACACACTTGAATCCGGTAGTCTCTCAACTCGCTTCCCATACTATTCCTGATAACTCTCCGAGGCGTCTGAAAAGAAGATGGCCTCGAGACCTTCTACTATAGAACTTTATTGGAGTGCTACCGATGGATAGTTTCTCCACAAGTGTTTTTTGTTTTCATGTCATTTGTTCATATCAGCAAATTTACTTAATGTAATATTATTAAAGTTGTAAATATCAATAAATTAATCTAAAAAAAAACACATACAGAAACAAAAAACACAGGTACAGAACACTTATTTTCGTACCAGCTGGAGATTTAAAAATTAATCGTTAAATAGTAAAAGTATTTATTAGATTCTGAAGCTTGGAAACACGTTATAGGTCTTCATCGAGTTATAATGAATAAAAATATATATACCTATATATATTTATATACTTATTCGTCCTTTTAATGAAAGTGGTTTCTATTAGTAAATATCAAATGTGCATATTTATTTTGCATTTCTAGCTGGTAGAACCTACAACCCAGCCAAAAGTACAAGGCGCGTGATTATACTGACCACATCTGACAATTAAAAAAAAAAATATATCATCATTCTTAAAATATATTATTAACATAAAAGTTAAACTTGTAAATATTAGAAAATTATCTGGCACTGAGTCGGTAAAATGGCCTAAAAACTGACCTAGATAAATCAGCCTGCACAAATATAAGTAATTACTCATCCAGTGATACCCGACTTTTCTGTTTGTTAGAGAAATATCGCTGGCGAGAGATAGGGCATACTTCGAGATCTCGCATTGGACGTGATGTTAATAAGAGTCTGCGTTCTGACATCATCGAGGATGTTGTAAGTCGTTCTATATTCTCCTCTGATCTATCCTCAGGACGTTCTCCATTCTTCAAGGCTGAATGTCAATCTTAATTGAAAACGGATCGAGAAATGCCTTTATAGTTAGTTATGAGGAGTGTGGTTCTGTGTATGCCTGTGAATGATATGTACATATCTACAGCCTCGGTGAATAAATGGTTAAGTCGGATTTTGTCCAGAGAGAGTTAACTGCTTTCAGATAACCGGAATCGTATCATTCCCGTAGTTTTCTGCTTGAAATGGAGTTGTAATATAAGCAATAACTCCTTTTCAAGCCAATGCCTTACTTAGCCCCTTAAATAACTCGAGTCCGCTTACTTAAGTACAAGAGAAAATTAGACTTAACGACTTATTCACCGGGGCTGTAGATGTATGTCATATATTTATATGACTATAACCAGCAATAGAAGTGTGTGGCGATTGGTGGTGGAGGAGGGAGGACTTGCTTGCGGGTCGTAGCGCCAATGTAGTAATAAACTTATATATATATATATATATATATATATATATATTTTGTCTAGCTGGAATGCGTGCCTTGGTAGCTCAGTGGTTAGAGCACCGCGCTAGAAACGCGGGCAACCCGGCCCAGACATAATCTTTTCTCTTCAAAATTAAAAAAAAAAATATTTAAATAATTAAAAAAGAACCATAAATAAAAAATAAATTATGAATATAAATTTGACGTGTCAACGAGATCCCGATTAAAGTAATTTTCAATGAACATACTTCCCCGTGTATACCTCGAAAAATTGCGAGATCACAGGGATATAGGATCAGTGAAGAGAAAGGATTTGTCTAGCTGGAATGCGTGCCTTGGTAGCTCAGTGGTTAGAGCACCACGCTAGAAACACGGGCGATCCGGGTTCGAATCCCGGCCAAGACATAATCTTTTCTGTTCAAAATTAAAACAAAAAATATTTAAATAATTAAAAAAGAACCATAAATAAAAAAAAACATATATATATATATATATATAAAGTTGAAAAAGGTTTTCGGGGTCTGTTTCGGAAAACGCATGCATTCGGTAATTATGATTACTTATATGAAATAACTCCATATATTTCAGAAATTTAACATGTAACCTAATTATAAATGCAGTTATAACTTTATAACAGTTATAACTTTTATTGATAACTGTTATAACCTAATAGAAATAAAAGAACGTATGTTATATAACCAAGACAATTATAGATATACATTTTTAATTTGGAGGACAAAAATCCACAATATTCTTCAGGATCTGCTCAAATAAATCTCTGTTATCGTAATTCTTTCTCCAAATATATTCACATAGGTACGAATCTATCACCGTCCGGTGGGTACCGCATTCTCTCTTGTTCCTTCTCTTGAGAGATGACCATAGAGATTCGATTCTTTGGGTATGAGCTCCTGAGGTTACTTCATTTCATGTCCCTTGGAACAGAGTCTTTTTTTATATATAATACCCTGCATTATAATATTTTATGCTTGATTCTTGATTTTTAACAATTTTCGCCAATTCTAAGAAATTCATTTTAATGACTGAGTAAATCATAAGTACTATAAGTAAACTACATGATTTTATCTTTCTTTACATTTTTATTTCTATTAGGTTATAACAGTTATCAATAAAAGTAACTGATACTAAATAATAGATATTTAAAAAATAATCTGCATGCGTTTTCCGTAACAGATCCGGTTTTCGATCCTATGGTTACCGCATGAGCTTCAATGTACAACTAAAACTAAAAATCTTGATATTTTACGTCTTCTTGGTTTTTACTTGTGGAGAGGAATTCTGGGCCTTTATTGAGGAATCTAACAGACGTCTCAATGTGTTTGAAATCCAGTTCAATCGAGGAATACCGAAGATATTCTGGTATCAACAAGTTCCTAGCCAGACGGTGTTGAGTCACCTTGGTAAGAAAGAAGTCATCAGTACAGCGATTCAACGAAAAATGGCTTACTTCCAGTAGATCATGAGTAATGATGAATATCACTTAATTCAATGGCTATACTAAAAAGATAGAACGGGAAAAAAAATACCCGAATGAAGACCATACGAGAGTATCATTTCAGAAACTTGAAACAGTGGTGAGCAACATTAACGTAACTACACTTGACTCATGGGGGGTCTCCTATATATTACTCCCTTCAAAAAAGATGCCTCGTAATATAGGTATAATTTATATTATACTATAATCATGTAGCTTCAAATTAAATAAATAGATTATGATTTTTTATAAGTGTTATTTTGGAAGTTATAAATGTTATTTTTGGAAGGGCAATCAAGAAATAGCTTTTAAATACAAGTAACCCTATTTATTGGTTACAATAACTTACTATAGTTAATTGCATAGAGAACTTTCTAGACCTATCCAGACTTTACTTCTAGATTCTAAGAATTGTCTAAACTGTTCTTCTCACATTTGCGATCTTATTGTTGCCGCTAGATGCCACTACTGCCGCTATAATAATATAATTAATTGTAAATAAACAGTATTACGTTTTGGTTTGTCATTTTAGCCTACCTTTTATTCATTAAAATAACTGTTTGCACTTCCTTTGTTGTGTTATTGGCATTATTGGCCCTTACTTCTGTAATCCCATGATAATAACTTTGAAAAAGTAAAATCCTTCAAATTTGTATTTCTTTTAAATTGTTACTTACAATTTTTTTTTTAAATTTCTTCTAAGCAATGGGGGGTTACAACTCCAATAACCCAATAATCCCCCGTCAATACCCTCATGGTGAGGAATGTAATAAATAGATTTATTCCGGGCTGTAGTCAACAAGATGAGATGAAACAATTAATCAAAAACACTTAAAGAAGAAGAATCAACTGTCTTTTTGTGTGAATAATGCACAAACATGGTGACTCACATGTTTTCATAATATTGCACATAGAAATGTTGAATAATTGAAGTTAAAAGTTACTTCAGACAGCTTAACATTGAGTGGATGTTTATAATTAATCATAACTGTATGACTAAGTTTTAAATCTTAATACTTCAAAAACAAACGAAGAGATGTTTTTATTTCCCTGTACGCAGTAAAGGAAATACATAGAAGCTCGATTATTCGAACTGGCTTTAAGCAATTAGTATTACTTAATTTTTTTTTCTCTTCTTTGTGAGACATATCCTAATATAAGATATTACTAATACTAAATAGTTTAACTATTAACATAAGCTTGTACAAGTAACATATGATTACAACTACTACTTAACTAATTAACACTTACAGTTCACTACATAAAGTCAACCGACCGTAATATTCTCCAAATATCACAAACTGACACAGAGTAATAAACAGAAACGGTTTATTACACTCGCGAGACTGTCACAGTCCACTGATACACTTATTACACTGGCCGGTTCAACACTGAATAGTTTATCACACTGACACTCACTTATTACAGTTCTTCACAGTGCCTAGTCTACTCTCTGACTGCCTGCACTCGAGGCGAGGGGAGTATTTAAATAGGCAAGGCCGAATATTCTAGAATACGGAAATAGGAGGGAACTGCTCTGGGATTGTCGAGAACCTTCTTAATGTCTTCCGACAAAGGAGATGTTCGAGAAGGTTCCCCATCCCAATCCCATCGTAACTTCTCCCGCCGATGAGCTTAATACGCTAATCCCTTGTTTCCGTCCTTCTCTCAGTGACCGTAACACTGCCCCCTCCTTAAAAGTGCTCTGTCCCAGAGCATAATCCGGAGAAATCGGGCAGTTATGAGCTTCTACAAATGGAGACGCAGAGGAACTTGTGTCATTTACTTAGCGTCGAGAAGCCTCAAGCCAGCGCAACCATTCTTCTCGGTCTCTGCTTAGCCGCTTCATTTCATTCACCTGCCTCTTTTACTTCCAATTCTCTGGATATACCCTGGATAAGTGATTCTAGGGCATCCGCGATGTCTCCTTCCTATGGGTCGAGTCTCTAATACCTGTATTAGATTCATATCCTCTTTCCTGCGGCAGATATGTCCAAACCACTAGAGTTGCTGTCTCTTCTGGTCCTCCCAACAGATCTGAGAAGAAACCTCATTTCTGCTGCCGTTATGCGACTAGAACACCTGTCCAGCAATGTTACTTATTTTTAATACCCAAAAACAAACATGGAGATCGTTTAGCGTTATCATTTTTACAGTGAATTTCGATTATGGAAACTTTTGATTATCTGAACCAGACCCGACGACATTAGTTCAGATAATTGATGCTCTACTATATTTCAATCGCTAATTTTTTTTTCACATTTCAACAGATCTATCCATTCCGAACATCCTTAAACCTATTTTTACTTGTTTCGACGTGACATAACATACGTACATTAGAACGTCTCTCGCATAAGTCATAAACAAGTTAGCCTCAGAAAATTCACAGTAATTTGGATTGGTGCCATATATAATTATAAACTTTCCTTTTCGGTCACTGCATAATTACCGGAAGTCGTTCCTTAATTGAAGGTCTTAATGGTAAATCCAAAATTATTAATTTAACAGTAATATATTATTATTATTATTATTTAATTTTCATTTGCACCTGTGCAATTGCGCATCCAGAAAATTTGATTGAAGTGTCTTTCTCTTCGCTTTTCTCTATGATCATCCTGTTATTTTGGAAAAAAAATATATCAATTGTTGAGTAGGTCTCTTGGCCAATGTCTTTTTAATCTTTTTTTATCAAGTCTAGGTAACAGGGAATAGGAAAGCGGAAGAACAAGTGAGTTTGGGTGATATTGTGCCGATGAGTGGAATGTTATGTATTTGTTATGAATATATGCTTTATAGTGGGGAATATTCATGTCGTTTTGTATAGTGTGATTCGAAATATACCATGGTGCATTAATAATTTTTCTGAGTATTTTTGACTGTGTTGTTTGTATCTTGTGTATGTGAACTTTTTTAGCTGAACCCCAAAGTTCTGCTCCATATGTCCAAATAGGTTTTAGTATTTTAAATTTTAAATACATATAAATTTAAATTTCTTTTAAATGAAATTTTAAATACATATAAACGTTTAACTTGGAATCTTTATACTCTACTGAAACAGCAAGAAACTGCTCATCGTTTCAGAGTACTTCATCACTTACTAGACAAACGCTCTAAGCTCCCATTTAATCACAAACGACTCATACACATATACCTGACTATAATAAGACCTAATAAGACTTAAGGAGTGGTGCATTGAAACTCCACTAAGCCATCGAATTCTTCTCGTATCCAATCCTCACCTTCCAAAATCCTTCAATGCTCCTAACGTTGTTACGAATAAAATCATCCATAATGACATTAATATCCCATTTTTTGCTGATTTGGCCCGAAACCGATATCAATCCTTTTATGACAAACTTCATTCCCACTAAAAACCACTAGTTTCAAACCTGACCTTGAAAATCTTACGAGGCGGCTTATTATCTTGATCATTTAACTTACATTTGTTATTCAAGTAGTACCAGTCGTTAGCTTCTGTACTTTCAATAATACCATTTAAATATATTTGATATACAAGGAATAATACTTTATTTTAAACTTTAAACTAAACATTTGATGGGTTAATGGAGTTGTTAGAATCGTCCTGGAATTCATCTATTTAAGTTCTTACTCCCTTTTTACCTCAAGTTTTAAGTTCTGTAATCAAGAAAATTTACTATTTTAATCCTTCAACGAATGCATGCATACTATTTCAACACTTCTTTTCTTTTCATCCGCATTTCTTCGGTTCACTCTACCCGGAGCATTCTGGAGTTTCAGTTCTTCGAAGGAGAGACCTCGAGCTCTTTAATGTCCATAAGAGTCTCCTTAATCTATGCGTTGGACATTTTCAGCTTTTTAAGATATGTGAATACTCTATTTTTACTACATTTTCGGTGGGTGCTCGTAGAAGTGAATTGTATCTGTAATTTTCTCCATGTAAGTCTAGAGTTTCTGTTTCTGGCCCAAACTTTCTCTGAATATCTTTCTCTCCGTGAATTTTAGACCATTCATCAACATTTTCTTGTTCTTTATTTTGTATTTATTAGTACATTGTTTATTCTGTTAAAAGTTGGGTCTTTTGTGATCCGCAGACCTTCCAGGAGTTCACCCAACTTCTACCTATTTAATAAGTTGTTAGTAAGGTTTGGGATTGCATTATTTCCTTCACTATGTACATGTTAGTTAAAAATAATAATAATGTACATAAAAAAAAAGCGGAAACCGTAGCATAGAGGTAGACAAAGAGTGCAACTAGGCCTGCGGTCTGCGAAGATGACTAAAAAATCTGGCGGACACAGTTAAGTTGGGTTCGACGCTTCGCTGCTCGCCGCAAATTGAGACCAAACAACTCCTTCGGGGACAATTTGTTTCGAAAGTACATATCTAGGCCGCTTTTTTTTTTTTTTTATAACTATTTATAACTTTTTATAACTATTTTCATTCACCGCTAAAACCGATACTGGTCCGCTACTTCTCGTTAAATAACCTCTAGAAAAAAAGAAAAGAAAAAGTGAAGTGGTCTGCAGTGGGTGTTCTACGCTTCAATTGCTCTGGCACTTTTCTTCAAGCGTTATCGGATCTGTTATTACATTCCACTTAAAAAAAGAAAAAAATATGAACAGCATTTTTTTTTTAATATCTTTCTAATCAAACAATGGTATCTCTAATTGATGAACTGTACAAATAAAACCAATCTTATTTATTCCAATAAATATCGTCGGCCTAATTTATAAGTGGCGTTTGTAATTTAAAGAAGTCTAATTAAAAGTTTAGAGATGTTTTCAATACAAACAACTAAAAATTTCTTACTTAATTTGTCATCATGCTTCCAACAGGCAATAAATCTGTGAGACTGCAGTGTTGGGTGAATAGTGTATTACAAACCCTGAACCTAGAAAAACAATATGATACTCCCTTCAGGTTATAAAAACTAATCAGATTACACAAGCCAACGATGAAAAAACTTTTGTACTTAAAATATCTTATTCCTATAGTTTTTAGTGTGTTTAATCCAAATATGATATTAAAAAAAGTGTATCACCCACAATTTCTTCACATTTTATAGTTAAATTTATTAAATTATAATTTTTAAAGAATTTAACAGGTTTAATACTTATATTTTTTTTTTCTTTTTTTCTCTTTTTAAACTGGATTTAATTCTTCATTTATTTAGGGTAATAGAAATAAAACCGTTTTCCAGTTGTTGTTTTTCATTAATTTTCACTCTTTAGAGGTACAACAATACATAATTAATGCAATATTATTTATTGACCATGGAGGACTAAAGATCTCCCAAGAGTTTTTAAAAGTATGACTTTCCAGGTATTTATACTTATAGTGTGTTATCTTTGGACATTTATGTTAAATTATTTATTGTAATGTAATTATTGTTAATTTATTTAATAAAGTTAAAAGATGCAGGAGAAGAAAAGATTGAGAATGACACCATAGCGTCGAAACGTCTCTAATAGAGTGAAGATTAAGAATAAACAACAACTGGAAAACGGTTTCATTTCTATTACAGGTTTAATATTTAAATTAAATAACTGAAAAACTAGATCTATTGGTATGGATGAAATTGGTAGCACTGCTGAAGCACATTTGCTGGCCAAAAAAGGTTGATTATTTTTTCTGTTAACAGCTGATGTTTTGTTTACTGTCAGCCTAACCTCACTTTGAAGTTTCCTGTACATGTGCTCAGTACAATGTCTAATCGCGGTTGTAAAAACTCTGCTGACAGTTTTTGTTATATTTGTGATTAAAAAATACCAAAGAAACACTACAGACTTTGTCAAAATGGTTTACCGATCATACTTTGGATCTAGACTTGGTGATCAGGATATATCTTGGACCCCGCATAAGGTATGTTATGTATGTGTCGCAAAAAAAACTTTAAAATTGTTGCTACAATTAGTTGCTTTAAATTTGACATTCCCAGTGTGATGAATGAGTTTGGTATTGTAAAAATTGATCTACAGGCTAAATTGATCTTGGATTAACCCAGCCTTTATAAATTAGGTACACTACTTTGGGAGAAACCTCGCGGTTGAGCGTAATCCCGAGCTAACATGATTATGAGATAACATAATGTAAACTTTTCAAAATTAATACTTTTAATGATTTAGAGCCTAATTGTACTAACTACTTTCCTAAATTTCGCTGAATGGTTACTTTTTTTAACTGCAATAGTGATAAGTTATAGGTCTTGTTGGCTTATAGGGTGCCTGAGTGGCTCACAGACCGGAAGAAACTTGTTGACAAGGAAGAAAGAAACTAGGTTCGTTAGGAAGGTAAAAATCCTCAAGGAGTATTGATTAGTCAATGGATTAAGTGCGCCTTAATCCACCACAAAATGTGGTATATCATTATTCCTAATATTGAGATTACGATTATGAAGTGGAACTTGAATGTATCATTTGGTAATATGTTAATAAACGAGAAAAATATATAAATTTTGTAAACATAATGCTAATAAACGCTGTTATAGAACTGTTAACTATTTTTTCAACTCAAACCAAACTCTTAGCTCTGAACAGTATTAGTTGAATACATGATGAAAAAGCTATTTTTTACCATATCAAGACAGAATAAAAAAGATACATTCTAATCTTACTAGTCTTACTAATATTATAAATGTGAAAGTTTGTATGTTTGTCTCTCTTTAACGCAAAAACTACTGAACGGATTTTGATGAAACTTGACAGTAATATAGGTTATACCCCATGATTAACTTCAATGGGCAACCGTTGGTTTCGAAAAAGTCTGCTATGTACCAAACCCAATACCAGTTTGTGTTCAATAGATAAATGAGATTTTTATTTCAATAATTTTAACCCCCTTAAAACTCCTTGAACCCTTTGGGATTAGCAGACCCCTCCTCGGGCTCATCCAGGATTTATAAAATAAGTACCCAACACAACCGATAGATTAGAAACAGTACCTTCTGCACTATGTGCTGACCCCAAGACCGTTCATTGGGCTGTAGTGATGAAGGTTTCTTTAATATATTTTTCAGTTGTTTTTTTTAAATTTCAACTAAGTACGTTTTCCTCATATAATCTCGTATGAACATTTAAACCTTTTCGGTAGAATAACTAATTTAATTTTTTCTTAAATTATATATTGCCATTCTACACACTGAGATACTCTGTTCTATTAGTTACATACACTCCGTACTATATAATATATTTTTCGAGACACTTCCAGCATATAATATTTCAAATATGACCAGGATCGATTCCACTCGAGGTGGAGAAACGCCCCGGAGAAACAAGTTGGTCTCAACGACAGGAAGATAACATTACACGAGCGGTTCCAATTTCAATCCCAACATCTTCAAGATCCCATTCGACATAATTCCACCGCAAAGATATTTTTTTCATTCACTCTTCGCTGGAAGTGTATTCCTTTTCCTTCTAACCGCATCCTTTTTATATCCTTCCAGGATCGCTTTTATTTTTTTCTCACTTTTTTTTTTTTGAGTGTAGAAAATATTTCTTCAGATTTTTTTATATATATCTTTTTTTGGTCTGTGGTCGCATCGGTTACTTTGACAGACTAACTGTACTCTTCGATACAGTTAGTAATACACCACATGAAGCTGAGAGAAGAAGGTTCTTAAAATCGCTATTTGAGATGTATCAGCTTTGAGAACATTAACGTTTAATTTATAAAATAGACTAGCTTATGCCCGCGGCTTCGCTCGCGTGGAATTTGGTCTGACACATAAAGTTTCGTGAAAGATCATTTTAAATTAATAATTTAATTATTTTTTAAAATATAAGTTACTCGTACATCCAAAATTTCAGATGTCAATCTTCAAAACTGACGGATTCTATACAACCTTCGAACCCCTAATATATTAAAGGGGAAAACCTTGGGGTGGAATTATCCAAATTTCTTTTTTAAACTATACAATGAAACTATCTACAAATTTCAAGATGCTAAGTTCCTGATTTGCTTCTAATTATGTATTATAAAGGGGGGAGCACATGTCCCCGTGCCCCCACATAAATCTGCCCTTGCTGTAGCGTATGATATATATCCTATTTTACTCAGTAAGTTTCATCCAAAGTATTAGGATATCAAAACAATAGTTTCACTCATGTTTTTTCTGTTATTTTAACAACTATGATCATGTGATTTGACTTTAATTACGTGTATCACGTATGTACTATAATGGATTCTCAACAGTACCTCAAAAACTGTCGGGGGGGGGGGGAGGGACATGCGTACCCGTGTGCCCTCCCATAAATTCGCGCTTGCTATAGCCTATGTGTTATTCTGATGTATAAACTATATGACTAAAGTTTCATCCAAATCCGTTCAGTAGTTTTTGCGTGAAAGAAAGACAAACATAGGAACTTTCACATTTATAATATTAGTAAGTTTACAGCATATTACATACAGCATATTACATACAGCAGTTACATATTTGTAAAAAACAAAACAAAAAAAAACCTGTACCGCTACAAACTGCGAAGGGTCTTGGGTTTAGTACATGGTAGAAACAGTACGGTAAGACTGGATATATGTGTATATAGAGGCTGGGTGAGCCCCAGAAGACGGATTCACTGCTGTTTATATAATATATGATTTATTTACCTCAGCCAATAATTCGGCCAGGCTTAGAAATTAGTAACTCAATGGTCTAACCACTAAGCTACTTGCTCTCTCAATCAATTTTCTATTCTATATCATTCCTGACGACTTATTTTGACGAACATTGACTTGTTAGTAATCAATGCTGGTATTTGAGAGAAGTAAAGGATTTTATATGAGATAGATATATTTTTATGGGTAGACTAAACGGCTTTGAAGACAACGGCAGGGAGGTGACTTGCTAGGTAATCCTCCTATTTTGGATACGTACCGACTTTATGGCGGCTGAGTGAGCCCTAGACAGAAATTAATGATTAACGATTTTGGCTTGTTATTTATTCTATAGAATTTTTGTAATCCAATTGTTTTTGTATGCTAATTATTGCTCCTTAAGTATAGAAGTTCTTTAAGATAACAGACTGATTACTGTTATATACTGTATAAACAAATCCTTCACGGAAGTCTTCCTGAGTCAGAAGGTATTTAAAATGCTAACAGTACCAAATGAGTGTATCAAAGGACCACTAATAACATCAATAATCCCAGGACAGTTCAATAACTACCGGTTGCTCTTCGATGAGTTTTACAATTGGCTGGATCTGATTATAGCGCGGAGCAGTCCTAATGGAGGCCGTTATAGGGAAATAGGAGGATCCGTTCTGATTGGGAACGCGGTAAGTAGATGGAATGAACCACTGGTTAACTGCCGATTAAACTAGGCTTAGTTACGTCTGATCTCTTCGGGATAGTAGCGGTATCGTTTGTAATACTGTCCTTCGGGATCTAGTTATCTCTAAGTGTTCATTCTCCAGTTCCATTTCCTGGTTGAGAAAGAACGAGAAAGAAAAAGAAGAATCAATAACAAGGCTTGATGAACCTGTGGAGGATACGAATGTGGAACGTAATATGCCAGGACTGAACGTCTGGTTTCGTAATAAAGTGCAATCAGAATCTCTGAGGTTATAGACCTTTCAGGTTAGTTATCTTCATTAGGTTGTAATAGTTTTATTTGTTACACTCAGTTGCCATTCCGAAGGTCCTGGGGTAAAATCCAGGATGGCTTGGCAGATTTTCATTTAATTTGTTAGCACCCGGAGATGGATCCTATGGGATCAGGAACCCTCCTGGGGCTCTGTAATATTGTCACCCAAAGAGAGGGAAAAATCTGGCGTGCAAGGAACATCAGAGGCTGTACTCGGACTGAAACCAAGAAGAAACGTTAGCATAACTCAAAAACTGTTTAATCGACCAAAAAAAGCTTTCAAACTAATAATTGTGCAAAGATACTAGAATAGAAAGGAAAAATAGTTTTATTCTGAGACCAAGTCCCTTAAGAATAACAAAAGTGAATAACAAGGTTTAATAAAAATATATCTGGCCAAAGGGCTACATCATTAGAATAATACAATATTTACATAATAACATGAAAATAAATATGAACTAAAAGATATGTTAATATTGAAAAGTAAAAAGAGACCTTACATAAATGTTAAGACCGTGGAAAAATTCCAACGAAAAGCCTTAAGTCTCCAAACTAAAAAAGAAATAGAAATTATCTGTCCAATATTTCGCCCATTCAGGGTATGAGGTGGCCAAGGCATCCTCAGGGTAGAAAGAGAATAACAGCAAAACAATAATGCACCCAAAAAACATCCCACCACCTCGAAGGCTCAAATGCAACTTGATGCAGGTCTTAACATTTATGTAAGGTCTTTTTTTTTACTTTTGAATATTAATATATTTTGTGGAGTAGCCGTAGGTCCACTGGTTTCTTGATAATGATAATTTTTTTTCTTGCATTTTTACTTTCATTTTTTCATATGGTCTTTCGTCTTATGTCTTGTGATGTTTGCTATTATTTATTTTTCCTGTGGTGCTTTTTGAAATTTGGTGAGTTTATATTGAATTTTGAATTTCTGAAGTATCTATCAGCTGTTTTTATTTAACCTTAACCAGTTGGGGTAGAATAACCTACCTTATGATTCATTAGTTGCATTTGAGCCTTCGAGGTGGTGGGATGTTTCTTGGGTGCATTATTCATGTTTTGTTTTTTTTTCTATTATTCTCTTTCTACCCTGAGGATGCCTGAATGGGCGAAATATTGGACAGATAATTTCTATTTCTGTTTTAGTTTGGAGACTTAAGGCTTTTCGTTGGAATTTTTCCACGGTCTTAAAAGATATGTTCTGGTAGAAAATAAAAAAGTAATAAAAAAAATAGCATACAAATTTAAAGTAAAAATAAATAGACTTAAAATTTATACAAATAAATAAGAGCATGTAATAATATAAAAGATAATATCATTATGATTGAGAAATATTTACAGTAATTCATCAATCGATTATGTTGAATATAGCTATTAATTACTATTCATTAGAGAACATGTGTTTTGCATTATTTGGCCAAAATCGCACTCTACCGACATTTTTTCTTCCACTTAAGAGAAACAACTTTTTATAAAGGCAGATTAAACCAATGACGGTCTTCAGATCTCCCAGAATCCATGGATAGCTTTTAAAAGACTAAATCATTTACTAAAAATAAATGTATCTGGTTAACCACTCAAGTTAACCCAGCTTTAAGAGCGAGGTCATGAACAAATCACGTATCAGCAGAACCATTGCATTAGAAACAGTAGGGTCTCAATCATGTACTGCACCCAATACCCTTCATGGGTTGTAATGGTAAAGGAAAAAAAAAATAATCCAAAATTTGAAAAGTTTTACTTTAATTTTTTATTCAGTTTTTTTTTTTTTTTTGGAAATCTGTTATGCCCATTTAAGATAAATATGAATTTTAATTCGTATTTAATACAGTGGACTCCAATCCTTCGTAATTAATATTATGAAGAAAACCAGTTTCCAGTCACAAAAATCATTTCTTGCTTTAAAACGTTTCGACAAACAATTTTTTGTTTATGCATCAAAAACCACAAAACACGTAACTATAATAGTTACAAGTCATTTTTCTCTATAAAACGTTGTTATATAATCAATTTAATTTTTTTTTTTGCTTAATATAGTGAACAGTTATTCCCTATAGTCCAACTGCAAGTTTAGAAAAATCTATTTAGATTTAGATTTTTCTTTTAAATTGATTTTATAACGTTTTATAGAGAAAAATGACTTGTAATTGTTATAGTTACGTTTTTTGTGGTTTTTGATGCATAAATCAAAAAATTGTTAAAATTGAAAATGACTTATAGAGTCGAAACTTTTTAAAACAATAAATGATTTTTATGACTGGAAACAGGTTTATAATTATAATGATAATTATGAACAGATATATCCCGGAATTTCAAATTGACGTGTAGCAACAAAAAAAAAATATTAAAATTAGGACAAAACTAGAGAAATGAATGAACACGTACAGATGTCAAAATGGTCAAAATGGATTCTGATGAAATCATAAAACTTTATTGCGTTAATATCAAAACGTTAATTGACTCTTAAGGAGTATCGTAACTCAGCAGGTTGAGTGTTGAGTTGCTAAGTATCGTAACTCAGCATGTTGAATGTTGAGTTGCTAAGTATCGTAACTCAGCATGTTGAGTGTTGAGTTGCTAAGTATCGTAACTCAGCAGGTTGAGTGTTGAGTTGCTAAGTATTGTAACTCAGCATGTTGAGTGTTGAGTTGCTAAGTATCGTAACTCAGCATGTTGAGTGTTGAGTTGCTAAGTATCGTAATTCAGCATGTTGAGTGTTGAGTTGCTAAGTATCGTAACTCAGCATGTTGAGTGTTGAGTTGCTAAGCTGAAAGTTCAGGGTTCAAACCCGGCTGTGGAAGGTAAATCATTTAATGTTATTACAACCATGATTAGATCCTGTGAGATCTACAGACACTCCTGGGGCCCACCCAGCCTCTATAAACTGGGTACTTATAACTATGGTAAAACAGATGGTTGAGCTTGTTCTCAAACAAATCACTTCCCTGTACAACCTTCAGGAAACAGCCCAGTCTCTATCATGTACTGAACCCCAGGCCCTCCCTAACCGGGTTGTCGTGGTACGGTTCTGTTGTATTTCTTCTTAGTAGTCAGTTTCTGTAATCTATTTAGATACTTTTCTTATATATATTTTTTTTTACTGTTATTATTATGTTAAAGAAAAATGGGGGAAATTGAAAATGAACTACTAATTCAGCCATTTTTTTTATTTTCAGAGCCTCATCTTTACCTAGATTGGCCCGTATCTAATGTCACGGTGATTTTCTAGAATCGAGGTAAACTATCTTTACGCTTTCGCGTTTAATAATCGGCAGCGATGAAACGTTCAAGTTAACCTAAAAGAGGAATTCCGTAGGAGAAAATAATATGAAAAATCCTTGACATAATTTAATAATAAATATTTTTATGAATATGCATAGCTGATGGGAATTAACCAGAGACATTCTTCACAAATAAGAATTTTCTTTTATACTGTGAAGATCACTGGGTGTTTGGCATATGTATTTTCTTATTTTAGCACTAGGAGCTGTTTACTCAATCTGTTTCAGTTCTTTGTTGATACATTAGGTTTCAGTTTATGCAGCTATGATTAATCGGACGATACTACAGTAGGAGTCTAAATTTTGCCCATCTAGACATAATTAGTATAAGGAATCTTTAATCCGCACAAACACAACATTCTAGGTCTCTTCTGAAGGACGTAATAGGCAAGGATTGTTTCCTACCTTTAAAAAATCTTTAGTGGTGTCTAGTGGTTACTCTTATATTCTTCATTTTGTTTCTGTAACTGCTTGAGGGGCATGGAGATAAAATACTACCTGATATTTTTTTTAAATATGATTTATCCATGGCTGTATTTGATCTTCATTGATTTTTTTACTTTTGGTGTATATCCTGATCATATATGAATTGACAAAACATTGGTTGGTCTGTAATCTTCCAGAATATAAGAGACTTAAATTAGTTTCGTATTTTGACATTTCTCTGATTTCATGTCTCGGATAACCATTTGAATTATTACCCCATTTATTGACGTATTTTTTTCTCTTTATATTTTAATCCAAACCTGTCAAATACAAATAATTGGCAATCAGCAGATTGGCTGACAGGAAAATAATACGTAATGACATGGAAGGCATGACGAAGAACAGTAGCCAACAGCTACCTCTCCCTTGGCTTGCTTTAATTTCCTACTGTAATAGATCCCTCATCCAAGTTCTTTTTAGTCTCCTCCTAGTGTTCTCAGGCATGAGACGTGGCCATGGTGCATTGGTGATAAGTCTATACATCCATTGATGTATTAAATTATTATTTAATATTAATGTTCACGGGATGTTTAGTATCATTAATTTTATAATTAATAAAACGTTATGAACTATTTATATGTTGTTTTTTCTAATTCTGATATATAATGTTTATGTTGTGATGTACTAGAGAAAAGTTCTCAACACTTAATCATTCGTCACATAATTTGTATGACTACATAACAGATAAGAAGTGAATTATTATCTCTTTTCTTTTTCGAAGTTGAAATTACGGTGATTTCTTCGACAGTTCACTATAATATTTATTACATAAAATCAGAGAAAAGATTACTAGTGCAAATAGAGCACAAAACAATGCAAGGGAGAAATAATTTTTGGAGTAAAGAGTAAAGTGTCTCCGCTACGGTCCACTTTACATAGGACAAATAAAATTTTACATCAAAATTTTTATTGTAAAAACCTGTAAATGGTCCCTCCCCATTATAAAAGCCAAGGCAAGCAAAAGCATTCGATGTCAAACCAACAAGGCACTCAACTTGAACATTTCAGATTTGGCTGAAACTTGGTTTATTTATGCTCTCTGACATCCTGAACTCAAATATAATTTTCACAAAATTGTATCCCTGATAGTTTTTTAGTTATACATTTATAAAAATCACAAACGCCGCGTTTTTCAACGTGCGCTAAAATCTAAAATCTTCAATAACTTTGGTTATATTAGTGCTAGAGAGCTGAGAGATAGCTCATTTTAAAGAGTGTTTAATGGGCTTTAATGTAATACCCATTGTGTTTTTAAGTTTGATGAACTGATTTTAAGCTAACTCTTTTTACAATTACACATTAAAAATTTGTATGGTATACTCACAAAATTATACATAAAACATAATACATAAAAAACACCAACTCTAAAACTTATCACATTAAAACCCATTAAACCCTCTTTAAAATGAGCTATCTCTCAGTCCTCTAGCACTAATAGAACCAAAGTTATTGCAGATTTTAGATTTTAGCGCACGTTAAAAAACGCGACATTTTGTGATTTTTAAAAATTTATAACTAAAAACTATCAGGGATACAATTTTTTAAAAATTATATTTGAGTTCAGGATGTCAGAGAGAATAAATAAACCAAGTTTCAGCCAAATCTGAAATGGTCAAGTTGAAAACTTTTTTTATTGGTTGATTTGACATGGAATGACCCATTTAGCGGTTTGAGCACAATTGCCTTATAATACCCTAGGGTAAAAGAAGGCCTTAGTTTTAAGTCTTAAATGTTAGATATAATATTTATTTGTATTTGTATTGTAAATAAATAAACTAGTAGGGTAAGAAAAACAAAATTTGAAATATACATAAACCTCTGATTGGCCCGTCTGTTTGGACTGTTGATATGAGATGCGTTTGATCTTCATTTATTGTTTATTTTTTTGTATGTCCTTACTATGCCTTAATCGGCAAAACATTGACTGCTTAGTAATCTTCTAATATACAAGAGACGTGTATCTAATGTTACATCTAATATAATGCAATTAGGAAAAACCACAATGCAAAGCCTTATGTTTCAAATTTCTCCAGTAATACACCCACTTACCGGTCGAGGTTTCGCCTATTCAGGCATTATCAAGACACAAAAACAAAAAAGGTTATGTGAATCACATCTCGAAGAAAAAGGTGCAATACATCCCAACGATCAACAGCCCAAACAGGCTCCAAACATGAGACAGCACCCCACCACCAAGAAATATTTAATAAAGTATTAGATGTTTCCACTTGAGATTGTATACTGATGTCAGTTTGATTGCTATACTGAATTTCATTAAATTATTATTTATATTATCCTTTTATTTCCTGTGGATTTTTAATCCAGATGATACTTTCGATTACGTCTTTTAGTTTTCGATTTTTTTGGAGACTGTGATCTATATTTTTCCAATTTCATACTAATATTTATTTTATGTATTTTTTTTATTAAATACATTTCTCTATTACCCCATTATGTTTTACACCAGTCCTCTCTTATCATTTCAGTCCTCTCTTACCATTCCAGTTCTTCCTGGACGAGAAGACCTCCTGGGGTGAGAGCACTTCCCAGTTGGGCTAACCACCGCCTTCCTGATGAGGACCGGTCCAACAGCCACCGCTAGACTTCGCCACTTTCTCTTTATTGATATATTTCTTATATCTTTAGCATTTGGCCGCTTACGTAAACCGGCGCAGCAGACAGATAGGTCAGATGCCAGGATTAGGCTCATTTTTCAAAATGTGTAGTAACACTGCAAGCTTTGCCATTATGTCAAAGATAAGGAAGGGTTATTTTTTATAATTTTTCCTCTCCGATATATCTTTATATACAGGTAGAATCTTTCATTACTTTTTTGTTCATTTAACGTCACTTTATGCTGCCATGGCTAATCGGACGATGCTACAGTGGGAGCTCTAAATTTTGCCTATCCAGGTTTAATTAGGATAGGGATTTTTAACGAGTACCTGACATCGTACAGGCTCGGGACCCCCGTTTAACGTCCCTTCCGAAGGACGGCGTAACTAAGGATTTTTTACTCCCTTAAAAAAATCCTAGGGCCACCTGCCGGGCTAAGAACCCGCTATCTTGGACTTAGTAGTTTGTTACGCTAACCACTAGACCACAGGTGACCATCTTTCATTACTTTTTTAAGATTTAATAAATAATTCTAATGTTATGATATATTTGAATATATCTGCAGCATAAAAATAAAATAAATATGCAAAAAAGACATCCCATTATAAACATGTCTATTGTGTTTAATAATTTGTTTAATCATATGACGGATCAGTAGCCATTTTCATTATTATGACTTTTATCATTAACAATAAACAAATATTATTACACTTGTTTCATCAAAAGTCCCCCCTCATTTTAAAAACCGGCTGTGGCAGATAAATAGATTTAATCTGTTAAGAGCAGGGATGAATGCTGTATGATCTAGAGACCCTCCTGGGGTTCATCCAGCCTCTATAAATTGGGGGGAAAAAGCCGGCCGGTTGAACGTGATCAGGCCTTTTCTAGAATACCCCCACCAGTTACTTTTATTGATAACTGTTATAACCTAATAGAAATAAAAATGTAAAGAAAGATAAAATCATGTAGTTTACTTATAGTACATATGATTTACTCAGTCAAATGAAGTTCTTAGAATTGGCGAAAATAATTAAAAATCAAGAATCAAGCATAAAATATGCTCAAGATTAGGGTATTATACACCAAAAAAGAATCTGTATCAAGGGAAATGAAGTAACCTCAGGAGCTCATATTCAAAGAATCGCATCTCTATGGTGATCTCTCAAGAGAAGGAACAAGTGAATATATTTGGAGAAAGAGGTACGAAAACAGGGATTTATTTGAGCAGATCCTGAAGAATATTGTGGATTTTGTCCTCCAATTAGAAAATGTATATCTATAATTGTCTTGGTTATTTGTTGTGTTTTAAATTATACATAAATACAAACATATGTTCTTTTATTAGGTTATAACAGTTATCAATAAAAGTAACTGATACTAAAAGTAACTGGTAGGGGTCTTCTAGAAAAAAGCCAAATTTGTCTGTTGATCGTGATCACGAACAAATCACCGGAACATTGTTGAAACAGTAGTCTCAACCATTTACGCAACACAGGAAAGGTACGCAGTTAATTAACCAGAAACAACATTTTTTTCAAACAGTCATTGTGTTGTTGCTGTTGAGTAAACAGGCAATGCAATTGTTGACTTTGTTGAAAACATTTAATTTAGGCACACCCTTCATTACCAACGTAACAACTCCAGGTATTCCAACAGAACAAACAATAGTAATTACTAAAACACACAGTTTGAATCCCGCTACCTTTTCACATCTGCTAAATTTATACATGACGAATAACTAAAGACATATTTAAAATTACAATGGAGGATATATTTCAGTTTGTATGGAATGACTATGCACAAGTATTGTATGCAAATATATGTTGAAAAACTTTATCAATAGTGATCGAGTTGGTGACCAATACCAAGAAAATACCCAATCTAAAACTACATAAAATTTGAAAACTTATAATCGCTCTATAATTCAAAATATTCATACAAAGTATACAAAATATTTTATTTGAATTATTCAAAACCTGTTCCACTAAAACCCGTGAACGGGTCTAGGGTTCAGTACACGGTAGAGACCGTGCTGTTTCAATGACAACGGTTATGGAAGGAGGTGATATGTCCTAGATCAAGCACAACCACCAGATGTCCCCCCTTATTTTAAGTACCCATTTTATAGAGGCTGGGTGAGCCCCAGGAAGGTCCTAGGTCCCATACGATCCATCTCCGGCTGCTAACAGACTAAATAAGAGTCTTGCCTGCAGCGGGATTTGAACCAGGATTTCCGGCATGGCAACTCAGTGCTCTACCACTGAGCCACTCCGCTCTTCATTTTAACTGTACACATTTAATTAATCAGACTGTCTAAATTCTATCATTACTAATTCAGTCTGATTAAAATATAATCTTACATATAAAAAATAGTATGAACTAATGTATTTGCGGTATAAATACTCATTTCCTTTAATGTCAATAATGTCCAGGAAAAAAAAAATCGAACATCTTAACATTAATATTATTTTCAAAATCAGCAAATTAGATAATCCAATAAAGAAAACTTTTACCACTGCATACCATCAAGGAGGGTTTTGCCCTTAGATAAGGACAATATTGGTGCTAAGCAAACGGTTGTGCAAGGAACCAAAATAACGATAGCCTCAATGCTTTATGCTGGGTGATCCCATGAGTTTAATCCACGACTGTTAACAAAATATATAATTATTCTGTCAGCAGATCCCGAATTGGGAAAAACCACAATGCAAAGCCTTATGTTTCAAATCCAGTAATACACCCACTTACCAGTTGACGTTTCGCCTATTCAGGCCTTATCAAGACACAAATACTAAAAAGGGTTATGTGAATAACATCTGGAAGAAAAAGGTGCAATACATCCCAACGATCAACAGCCCAAACAGGCTCCAAACATGAGACAGGTATATTGAACGTCTTGGTGGTGGGGTGCTGTCTCATGTTTGGAGCCTGTTTGGGCTGTTGATCGTTGGGATGTATTGCACCTTTTTCTTCGAGATGTGATTCACATAATCCTGTTTTGTCTTTGTGTCTTGATAATGCCTGAATAGGCGAAACATCGACTGGTAAGTGGGTGTATTACTGGATTTGAAACATAAGGCTTTGCATTGTGGTTTTTCCCAATTGCATTATAATAAATAATAGTGTTTCTTTTTGAGTTTTTAGCTCTATTTTATTGATTTTATTTTATGGAGTTTTAACATCCATTCATACTCCTGTAAACGCTAGAATGGTCTTGGTAGAGACTGAACTGTTTCTAAGGTAACAATAGTGCGTGATTTTTCCGAGATCATGCCCTGTTTTTTCCCCAATGAGGAAACCCACTTTATACAAACTGGGTGTATCTGTAATCTGGAGGATCTCCAGATACAACAGTATCCGTCCCCGGCTGTCAACAGAATAAATAAATAATCTGCTACTGCCGGATTTCAACCCTGGAACTTCGACTCAGTATTATACAATAAGCTAATATAAGGAAGAAATAGTTGGGGGTGCAGTCAATAAAAACACCTTAATAAGTGTAACTTATTTATTGTGTGCCGACGTTTCGGCCTACAATGTAGGCCATCTTCAGGGCTAAGAGAGAGAGAGAGAAACAGAAAAACACATAAAAAAAAGTTGCAGTAACAAGAAAATAGTGACAAGTAATGTAGTAATGTCATGTAATGTAACCTCTAGATGTCTGGTATCAAATCCATTTATATCTATAATTAAACTAGTTTTTTCGAAATCCTTCTATTCTTTAATTATTATATCTGTCACTATTTTAATTTCTGTTCATCATCTATAATTTTATTTTTATCTATCACTTTTGTAATTTTATTATATTCTGTAACCACTTTTACATTCATTATCTTTAATTATCATATCTATTCACTATTTCATCATACCTAGTCACTATTTTATTTCCACACTTGTAACACATTACTACATTACTTGTCACTATATGTTTTTCTGTTTGTTTCTCTCTCTTAGCCCTGAAGATGGCATTGTAGACCGAAACGTCGGCACACAATAAATAAGTTACACTTATTTAGGTGTTTTTATTGGCTGCACCCCCAACTATTTCTTCCTTATATTAGAAGTTACAGTCAACCAATTCTTCTCTAACATATACCCTAAGCTATTCGGTTATCAAAAATAATTAACACAGTGTCTATAATCACCATTTTTTATAATTTAAATCCTTTACATGGGAAAAGAAATGTTATAAAATAAAATATAAACGAAATTCTTGACCGTTTGAGTACGATGAATACGTTGAATAGGTATCCTATATTTTTCCATACAAAAAAGAGTGAAATATTCTTTTGAAAATAAAATTAAATACAATTTCCATGAACCTTAAAAGCTTTCATTTGTGATATATGAGAGCGCCGAAAAAAAGAAGAAAAGAAAGAATAAAATGGTGCGAACGAAATTATGTGTTAAAAGACCTCTTCAACCGAGAGTAATAGGACTTAGCCAGCTTCAATGGAAGAACACCTTCTGAATTCAAAAGGTGGAAGGGGAAACTTAATTTCCCATTTATATTGATTTTTAACATTAATATTTTCATTTTACACTTCTCTCATGCACAGAAATATATTTTGTAATATTTTTTAATTGATATTAAAATTAAATGTAGTGATGATCCTACAACAGTTGAAAATGCGCAACGTGGACGTAATTGTTCCTTTTTATATTTCTTTTTATTTCTGGCACTACCAAGTAACGAAAATCACGGCAAATATATTATCACTAGTACAATAAATTCAGATAGGAGAAATATAATTCAGGACAGTATCAATTGTGATATTAATGTATGTTTATTGCCTATTTAATTAATGTATGTTTATTGCCTATTTAATTAATGTATGTTTATTGCCTATTTAATTAACGTCACTTTATGCTGCTAAGGCTAATTGGATCTTTATGTACATTCAATGTATAAAATGCTATGTATTGAAGGTATAGGGTATGAGTATTATCTCTGGGGGCTTGTTCCATATCGGATAACCTATTCAACCCTGTCCCGATACAGTACTGCCTAACTGTTGTACAAGAGTCAACAACCACGATGGCGGAGGTTGGGACTTCAACAACAATGAAACATTTGAACCTCCCGTTAACAATAGCACCGCCTTCATCATTACAGAGCTAACAGTTCCACGGGACCGGTCACACCCGTGGGTATAATCATCGGCTTTCATCGACACGCACAAACACACACCCATCTGCTCTGTGTCACCGGGTCGTACCATGGGTTAGGAACAGCCCAAACTTTCTCCCCCCGACCCAATCCACAATGGACTCTTCCGATCCATTGTCTCGCCCAATCTATCGCCATGACTCGCTTAACTTTTATTATTGTAAACAAACTGGGCGGAACTGGCAATGTATAAAGCCATTGTAATCAGTCTCTTGTTTTTGTTTTTTTGAACTTGAAAGTATCTCGAGTAAATAATGTCGAACAACCTACTTGGGAGAAGGAACTAAAAAAAATAAAATAAAAAACTATTAAAAAAACAACATAAACATTGGACAACGGTAGTGCAGGGAGGTGATTTGTCCTAGATCACGTTCTACCGCCAGATTTACCCCCTTCTTTTAGATAACCACTTTATAGAGACTTGGTGAGCCCCAGGAAGGTCCTAGATCCCACGTGATCCATCTCCATTTGGTAACAGATTAAAGAAACTATTGCCACCAACTGAATCTGAACCAGGATTTTCGGCCTGGCAACTCAGTGCTCTTTCTACCTCTGAGCCTCTCCGCTCCCCAATATAAATAAAATTGAACAATAGAACAATTCCGCCTCAATGATTACATCCTATTGAAGGAGTAACTGTATTACTTTTGGGGAACGATTGTTCAGAGAGATGATTTGTCTAGGTCACGCTCAAATATCAGGGTTTTTTTCAATTAGGAGTACCCATTTTATAAATGAGTGAGTCTCAGAAGGGTACTTGATCACAAAAGATAGAATAGTAAATAAAATCTACCACAGCAGGATTTGAACCCAGGACCTTCGATAAGGTAACTTAGCACTCTACCACTTCGCCACGTTGCTCATTAATGAATAATAAATATCCATAATTTTTTTTTAGAGATTTATGTATATGGATTAAAACAAAAATGAACAAGAAATCAACAACAACCTGAACGGAATTTATTAAGAAAGGTTTGGAAAGACATATTTTCAGAGAAGAAGATCCCTTAGAGAGGGATCAATTCATGAATGAAAGAATTACAGCCCAACGATCAACAGCACAAACAGGCTCCAAACATGAGACAGCACCCCACCACCAAGACGTTCAACATACAACTTCTTCCAGATGTGATTCACATAACCCTTTTTTGTTTTTGTGTCTTGATAATGCCTGAATAGGCGAAACGTCGACTGGTAAGTGGGTGTATTTTTGAAACATAAGGCTTTGCATTGTGGTTTTTCCCAATTGCATTATAATAAATAATAGTGTTTCTTTTTGAGTTTTTGGCTCTATTTTAGTGAAAGAATTACAGTTCAAGAAAGAAAAGAAAACATGCTCGAAATCTATATTGCGGGCAATTCGTTATGTTGGCAAGTGATATGGGAGTCTGGCATCTGTCAACTGTAATCAATCAGTAAGTGTTTGACAATCATTGCTATGTTGCACTGAGCACAGATTGGTCTAAGTGTTTGTAATCAGCAAATATAAGTGTGTGTATCCACTTCGGAGCCAGGAGGACATCTTGTTTGCTATTTCGAATTGAAGTTTCCCAGTATTCGATGTTGTATCTATTCCAGTTAGTCGTAACATGTAACATTTTTTTCTATCTTTCATAGTTTAAGTAGAAAAAACATTCAAAGTTGACTACTTTAGTACACCTCCTTTACGAGGAAACGTAATGTAGCATTAAGTTATTTTATTTAAGAGTTTTAGTCGAAATAACTTACTAATCAAGGTATTTCGATTCTTTCAGAAAATGTCTGGACATTTAAAAACTTTCTGTGAAGGCAGCATACTGAAGTAGTGAGCTTCAGGTACTTCTTCTACTTGACCAATGAAAGATAGAAAAAAATATTATATACACTTTTTTCCATGTTTTGTATTGTACATTTCAGAAAAATGAAAATAAACGGGGGTCAAGGGGAAACTACATTTTTTGAAGGTCGATATTGACCACTTTTTTTTTTTTTTTTAATTTATTTATTGATATCTACAACTGTATTACAATAATACAACAAGTAAATAGGCTAAGTGATATATAATGACATGATAATGAAATGTAGAGAAACTACCCACTGGTAGTACTCAAATCAAAGTTCAAGTAAGGAGGTCACGAGGCCATCTTCTTTTCAGACGCCTCGGAGGATTATCGGGAATTGAAGAGGAAGCTAGGTTTGAAACTAGAGGGTTTGAGTGGTAATGAAGTTTGTTATGAAAGGATAGATACCGGGTTCGGGCCAAATCAGCAACAAAAGGGACATTAAGGTCGTTATGGATGACTTTATTCTTAACAAAATAAGGAGCATTGAGGATTTTACGAAGGATTTTGGACTGTAAGGATTGGATATGAGAGGAATTCGATGGCTTAGTGGAGCCCCAAAGCTCTACTCCGTAAGTCCAAATAGGTCGTATGATGGTCATGTAGATGAGTCTTTTGTAGTTAATTGGGAGCTTAGAGCGTTTGTCTAGTAAGTGTTGAAGTAGCCTGAAACGTCGTGCGGTTTCTTGTCTTTTCAGCCTTGTATGAGGATTCCAGGTTAATCGTTTGTCAAGGTGCAACCCTAAGTATCGGATCTGTTCTACAGGCACCAGAGGGATATTATTAAAGGATACTGTAGGGCAGGAAGTCATTGGTTTACGACGTAAGGTAAAAGTGATTTGATGCGATTTTTGAGAATTTATTTTAATTCTCCAGTTTTGACACCATTCTTCAAGATCAGCGATATGGGATTGGAGGCTTTGGGATGCAATAACTGGATTGGTGTTGACTGATAATACACATGTATCATCAGCATGATATTGACCACTTAAATTGAAAAACCAGAAAATGTTTTTTATTTTTTCAAACTAGCAATAACTACAACTTTTACCTGAATCGTTTTTCTGAATTTTGTTTCGTTTAAAAGTTAAAAAAGTTTGATCCACATAAAATGGTCCAAAAAGTCCAATTTTGCCTAGAGAGAAATATATGTATTGATTGGTAGCCGAATCGTTTAACTCTCATAGTTCTTAGGTTGAAATGGAGTTTTCATAGAAGCAATAACTCCATACGAAAAATAAAATAATACAATTCCGCTTACCTAGATTCGAGAAACTCATTTAATTTCATTTATAAATATATATTTATATATTTTTTAATACGTTGTTAGCATATATGATTCTTAATAAGCTCTGATATTGATGTTTCCCGTGTCAGACCGTTATGTAAAGCAGAGGATGTTATATAACACTAACGATTCTGAATTGGCTCAACAGCTCCGTAGTGTGAGAGAGTAGAAGCCAGTTTAAAACTACAACACCCTTAGTAGTGGTTAGTGTAACAAACTACTAAACCCAAGATCGCGGGTTCGTAGCCCGGCAGGTGGCCCTAGGATTTTTTTAAGGGAGTAAAAAATCCTTAGTTACGCCGTCCTTTGGAAGGGACGTTAAACGGGGGTCCCGAGCCTGTACGATGTCAGGTACTCGTTAAAAATCCCTATCCTAATTAAACCTGGATAGGCAAAATTTAGAGCTCCCACTGTAGCATCGTCCGATTAGCCATAGCAGCATAAAGTGACGTTAGATGAACAAACAAACAAACCCTTAGTAGTTCGATACTTTAGTAGTAGTACATATACTAGTATAGTTGTGTTAGATTTAGTAGTGGTACTATATCAGACTAAGAGAGCATCCGTTAGATAAGACTAGCGGTGACTGATGTTAGGAAGTAATATCCACCTGGTAAAAGCGAAGTGATGATTATTTCCTGCACTTTTTCTCTTTTCTCCCCCCCCCCTCGTCAAATTAAGCCATTAGCCCAGCCACTTTCTAATGGTACAGCAACGATTCGAACCCGCACCTTGTGATGTCTGCCGGGGTTCGTGAAAGCGTAAGTTATTGTCAATTTTCACAAGTACGATACTTTTTATTTTTTTTAATGAGACAAAAAACTTGATAACATTTCCTGTCCTGAACGCCATGAAAGATATTTCTGTAAAATATAGACCTTATTATTAGCCTCTATAGAATCTTTATACAAACTCGATGGTTTTGGACGAACATTATTAATTAACCTTGAAAGACAATAGTTGACCTTGATTATATGCGTGGAAGAAAATGGTCCGAGTGTAGGACAATAAATTTCTATTAGAGAGGGTTTATTAAATAGCCAACGTTTCGACCCACGTTTCAGGTCTTCTTCAGGGCTAAATGTGCAAAGTACAGACAAAAATACTAAATATGGTTAAATATTAAAGTTTTTTTTTTTATTTGATTATTTTATTGAGTTGTACAACTGGAATACATACATAAGAGTAAATCATACATGATAGGACATGTAGAGATACTACCCACTGGCAGCACTCTAATAAAGTTCTATAATAGAAGGTCCCGAGGCCATCTCTTCAGACACCTAGGAGGATTGTCCGGGATGGAATCGGATGCAAGGATGGAAACTAGTGGGTTTGGATGGGTTTGAAGTTTATTTTGGAATGATAGGTATCTGGAATGGGCTAAATCGGTAACATATGGAACGTTAAGGTCATTATGGATGGTTTTATTTGTGACAAAGGAGCGTTTAGGATTTTGCGAAGGATTTTGGATTGCAAGGATTGGATACATGAGTAATTCGATGGTTTGGTAGAGCCCCCCAATTCTATTCCATAAGTTCATATAGGCCTTATAACAGTCACATAAATAAGTCTTTTGTAATTGATCTGAAGCTTTGAACGTTTATCTAGTATGTGTTGAAGTAGTCGGAAGCGTCTAGCTGTTTCTTGTCTTTTCAGTCTTGTGTGAGGGTTCCAAGTAAGACGCTTGTCTAAGTTAAGTCCCAGGTAGCGAATCTGTTCAACAGGGATAAGTGGAGTACTATTAAAGAATACAGTAGGACCGGAAGTCATGGGTTTTCGGCGATGGGTAAAGGTAATTTGATGGAACTTGCTGGAATTGATTTTAATTATCCAATTCCGACACCATTCTTCGAGGCTTGATAGGTGTAATTGAAGGGATTGGGATGCAATATATGGGTCGTTATTAACTGATAACACACATGTGTCATCAGCATACGTGGAGATGAAGGTGTTAGGATGGGTTAAAATATTAACGTGTTAACAATTCTCTCTATCTAAGAGAAATTTATTGACCTACACCCGAAAAATTTTCTTCCACATTAATAATTATCATTAACTTCTTCATAATGAGTCAAACTAAATGCTGCCAATATTTTATGATTAGGTATTGTATACTAACTGGTGTTAGTCCCGGGTAAGATGCTATTGTGTGAACTGACCCTTTAATAATCATCCCTATAGGCAAACATCGAGTCAATTATGGCGCCCAAACAACGACAAGTCAATTCAAATTGCCCCACAAAATAATTATTTTCCCGCTAAATGATTAATAGACGTATTATAATCATCATCACAGCCATGACGTGTTCACTGTTTCATTGTACGTAACATTTACTAGACAAACGCTCTAAGCTCCCAATTAATTGCAAAAGAATCATATCCATGACTATTGTAAGACACATCTGGACTTACGGAATAGTGCTTTGAGGGTCATCTAAGCAATCGAATACCTCTCGTACAAATTCCTTACAATCCAAAATCCTCTTTTAAGTCTTCAATTTTCCTTACTTTGATACGAACAAAGTCTGGCATAAAGACCTCAATATCCCATTTGTTGCTGATTTGGCCCGAATCCGATATAAAACCTTTCAAGACAAAATTCATTCCCACTTGAACCCAATAGTTTCAAACTAGCAGCCTCTTCAATTCCCTATTATCCTCCCAGGTATCAGAAGAGGAGATGGACACGTGATCTCGTTGGATTTGTTAATCGAGAACAACCAGTTGGTTTCTACTTGTCATTATCCACGCTATTATGTATTATATTTTCCATAGCAGTCAATGCATAAATTTACTTTATGTATTGTTATTAAAAAAAAAATTTATTTTATTTTTTTAACTTTTACAACTTTTAATAGGTCATACATCCGTACTCTTGATGATTAAGAGGTTAAGTCGAATTTTGCCCAGAATGAGTTAACTGTCTCTCAATACAGGGAAATGGAATCGTGTCATTCTCGTAGTTTTGGCTTGAAATGGAGTTGTAATACAAGCGATAACTCCATTTCCAGCCTGAGTTAGCCACTTGTTTACAATGGAAACAGTACGGATGCCGCTTCCCTAAGAAAAAGAGTACAAGAAATTCATTTAGAAGAAAGTTCGAGTTATACATATATAAATATAACCTTAAATATCGATATATTGGAACTGTAAACATCGATATACATCGTACAACGAGGTAGTAGCTAAGAAAGAAGTAGGCGAATATTAACCAATGGCCATTGAGTATAGGCAATCACATTGTGTAGCTCTGCAATCCTCTTGTTCACAATGGCTGCCTATCTCCGCTTTTATTAATTGTCCTTCTTCATTGCCATTGTTTACTTCCTAGGGCAACGAACCCTTGTTAGCGGGATGCATTTATTCGGATGAATCGTCTGAAGGAAAAGAACCTTTCGACATATGGAGGTTAGACAAACTATGAGAAGGTTCACTTAAAAATTAAGGTTGTGTACAAAAAAAAAATTCAGAACGAATTTCTGTCTACATACAGACTTGCAAAAAGGCGCAGCTAATTTTATCTATTACATATAGGTCCTTCTTGGTGGAAAATTGGCATTTTCGAATTGATTCTTCAGAAGTGATTGCATTGGTTGAAGCTTTTTAATTCGAGAACGGCAGGTTTAACATCGCATTTCCCAAAAAATTTTTTTTAATAAAGTTATATTTTGAGATGTATCATGATTGAACTTGAACTTTTATGGGAATAGTGACAGAAGTTAAAATTCAAAAAGTTTCAAGCTTTTTAAAATTTTCTAACGACTAATACAAGAATTTCAATACCATCATTGCAATAGGAATGCTTTGCTTTACTAATACCCCAATTTTAATTTTTTTTTTTTCACTCAAATGGAACTTTCAAAGACCTCTATTGAAAAATTAGGTTTTTTGAGTTATTACATATTCTTCCTTTGAAGGAGCGATATTTCTCTATTATTTAAAAAAAAATATATATATATATACACGTATATATACATATTATAGAGAATGAGACGTATATTTTATGAATTTGTAAAACTGTAGTGATGTGCGGGTAATGTATCACAAAATCCCGATCTAAAAAAGTAATATCGTATAAAAAAAAAAAAATACTAATCATACCATAAAAAAAATTATCAGTTTAAAATTCAGTTAGTACAAAAAATGTAGAAAATTATGTGATAAAAAAAATTAAAATTGTATTTAACTGAATAAGAACGCCAGGAATGCGTTCATTTTGCATTTCGAGTGATTTGATCAATTATACAATTGTAACAATATATACAACTAAATATATAATATAACCGTAGAGAATTTATAGCTATATTACATATTTAGTTATATATGATTAAACTAACTATTTAATTAATTTATTGATTACTCGTAACACGGCCAGGCTTCGAATCTCTTCTCTTTGATTTAAAAATTATAACAATTAATAAAAAATAAAATAAAATAAATAAATAAATATATATATATATATATATATATATATATATATATATATATATATATATATATATATATATTTATAGTTCAGTTATAAAGTAATTTTGTGGGAACTCTGGACAAATCTTATTTATTCAGGACACCGGGATTGTTTAGATAAATTGGATTGAACATTCATTCTTGTTAGCTTTTTCAATATAAACTGATTTCATTTGTACATTATTGTCAATATTCAAATTATTACTCACAAATTTTCTTATTTACCTTGCAATGAAATCAAACATTTCATAATTTATTTGACAAACATTTGACTGTAAGATCAATTGAACGCGGAAGTTTCCATCCACTTTTCCTTGTTGTCATACTGATGCTTGAAAGATAAGGATTTTTTTTTATTAAGTTAATCATTATGTTAAATCTATTTATTGTTTTAAGGCGTTTCCTTAGCAACCTCGTAAGCCCCGGTTAGAAAGCGGCCTCGCAGGAACAACTAATGTCTTAATAATTAATTACAATTACTTATTATGTATAAAAGTAAATATGTCTTTTTAAAATTTTGTACTTGCAATAGTCAAACCTCTTTATTACATATCTTCTTCTGTCTAGATAGATTCATCTATCTTAAAGATCAGGAAAGCACACAAATACATCGATGAGTTTCAATATTCAATTCTTTAATAAAATCCATCAAATGTGTTAAAGTAAATAGCCAAATAAAATCCGTACTACAGGACGATTTGGGTTGTAAGACATAAATAATCCATAAAATATTTAATAAAAAAATAATTTTTTTATTGAACTATTTTACTTCATCTTTTCACTGGAATGAGCTCTTCTAATGAGCCTGTAACACTACAATCCGTGAACGGGTCTTGGGTTCACGGTAACTGTTTATTGGACAAAGGTTATGCAGGTAGGTGATTTGTACTAGATCATGCTCAACCGCCAGATTTTCCCCCTTTTTTGGGTACCCTATGTTTATAACATTTTATAGAGACTGGGTGAGCCCCAGGAGGGTCCTAGATCCCATATGATCCATCTCCGGCTGCAAACAGACTAAATAAAAGCCTTGCCTGCAGCGGGATTTGAACCAGGATTTCCGGCATGGCAACTCAGTGCTGTACCAGAGATCTAATGAGTAAGTAAAATTAAAAAATAAAATAAACTTATTCGCTAAGATTCGCCTAAATATTGAGGAAACATTCTTACAATAAGTTTTGATTAAATTAATTATGATTTTAACAAAATTATAAAAATACCCCAAGAGTGTTAGAGAGTGAAATCAACATACACCACTACGACACAAGGCTATTTGGTTCAGTACATTGCAGAGACCGTACCATTGTTTTCTCAGTGTTCTTCTTCTTTGACTTCCTCTTAAGCCATTAATAGTGTCGGATTCTCAGTGTTAACCGTAAATAAATATACACAACAGAGGCTGGGTGAGCCCCAGGAAGGTCCCAAAATCCCACAAGATCGAATAATGGTTGATCTTTTATTAATAATTTATTTTTCATTATTATTTTCCTATTTGAGAATTAGGGATCATTAGCTGAGTTCATCGGGTCCTGGAATTATATAAAAATATTTACTTTTTTATTTAAAAAAACACGATACGAGTTAACGATCAGTAAATGAATTGTAATATCACTTGAATCATCGACTTTTTTTCCGGTTTATGACTGGCAAGTATAGACATGATCTTTACAAAGGACACAATCAATAAAAAAAAATGAGGTCAAAGTAATTGAAAACAACATTTTTATGACTCATCAATAATTGGAACTGATTAATATAAGTTTTTTCTCAAACTAAATGGCAACAACAGATAACATATTGGGTCGGACGCTTCATGGACCATCGCACCCACGACTGACTGTAGGGGGTTGTGCAAGTGGCGTGGCATTCAGGAAGTGGGGACAGGACCACTGCCCGTAACACGACCCTTGCTTAAACAATGGGCATTCAAGAAATTGGTGGGAAATGGAATGGCACCCATTTCCTACGACACCATTGTGCTTACGTCACATCTGCTCCGGGCGCAGCCAAGTGTTGTCGAGTAGGGCTTCTTGTGAAACCTTCCAAAGAAGAGGAAGTGTCCTTCGTAAGGCCTTTCTTCGATAAACAGAAGCCGTGTTCGGGCGTCTACGGGTGCAATATTGTTAGCAGAATTCTATTTGTGCGAGGTTATGCAAGGGAAAGGAAATAAAGCTTTTTTGGAAAACAAAAGCTCAATTTATCAGGAGAGGAGTATCTCAATGGTAGAGCACTGAGTTCCTTTAAGCATTGAGAGTTGCCGTAGTGAGTGTTCCGGGTTCGAGAATCCAAATATGGTAGACTATTTAGGTGATCTCTTAACATCCGGGGATGGATCCAAAGAGATTTGAAGACCCTCCTGGGGCTCACCTAGCATCCATAAAACAGGTACCTTTGATAGGAGGAAAGTTCTCCGACCGTTATTTACTACCGGTTTTCTAGAAATAGGACAGTTTCTATCATGTACTGAGATCCTTCATAGGCAGTAGTGATGCACTTTTTTCACTTTTAAGCTAATTTTTGGTTAAAATCAGCGTTGAGCTGCTTTGTAAGTCCCGGATTTAAATCGAGGTATCATACAAGACTGAAAAGACTAGAAACTGCTCGACGTTTTCACATACTTCAACATTTACTGGACAAACGTTCAACGCTCTCAATTAATTATATTAAGACTAATTTACAAGATAGACCTATTTGGACGTACGGAGTTGAGCTTTAGGGCTCTACTAAACCATCCAATTCATCTCGTATCCAATCCTTACAATCTAAAATCCTTTGTAAAATCCTTAATCCTCCTTATTATGTCACAAACAAACTCATCCATCATGATCTTAATATCCCATATGTTGCTGATTTGGTCCAAACTGGATACCTATTCTTCCATTACAAGCTCCATACACACTTGAATCCGCTAGTCTCTCAACTTGCTTCACCATAATATTCCTAATAACCCTCCGAGGCGTATGAAAAGAAGATGGCCTCGAGACCTTCTACTATAGAACTTTATTGGAGTGCTACCGATACGGGTAGTTTAGGTAGATATGTATAAAATAGGTACCTATATGGACATTGAGCTATTAAGCTGTCAGTAACGGTAATCCAGGTATGCCAGATAATTTTTACATCTGTTAACTGCCATGAATCGACCCTTCTTGGGGCTCTGCCAGCCTCTAAGATTGGTTATCATTAATGGGGCGAAAAACGGGCTATTGCGCGTAATATCTGCCAAAATTTAAGCCCTGCGCAATCGACGAAATAGGCACAGTATAGTCTCTACCATATCCTGATTCCAAAACGGGTATTTCAATTTATAGCGATGGATTTAACTTGGATTTAAGTTTTTCTGTTACTTTCATTCTGCTAAATTAATTGAATATTCAAATACAAATTCATATGTGAGGCGTTTAGTATCAAAACCAGTTCGATCCCATTTTTATCAAAAAAATTTTGTTAATGTGTTTTGAAAGTTTAAAAGGTATTATAAAAGTGTGTTTAACCGTATGGATCTAAAGCGATTCCACCTCATACAAAATTGGCCACAAAGTGCAACAAAATCAGTTCGATCCAAGCTTACCCAGTTTGCCGCTGCAAGCTTTAATAAAAAACGGACTACAATCCACTCTTGAAGCTTCTATTTTAAGCGAAAATTAAGACATTTTAATTGAAAATAATTGTATTTAACAATGTTATTTTTCTTGCTATCATATAGTTTTATAAAATGGCAATTCAATTGATTTTTATTTTAATAATAAATACCTACTACTTTTTTACCCTTGTCTTATAATATCTTTTTTTATTATAATGCAATTGGGAAAAACCACAATGCAAAGCCTTATGTTTCAAAAATACACCCACTTACCAGTCGACGTTTCGCCTATTCAGGCATTATCAAGACACCAAAAAACAAAAAGGGGTTATGTGAATAGCATCTCGAAGAAAAAGGTGCAATACACCCCAACGATCAACAGCCCAAACAGGCTCCAAACATGAGACAGCACCCCACCACCAAGACGTTCAACATACAACTGAACGAAAGTAATACGCAACCAGCTGGGAAGGTTATAGAATCAGCTGATCCATAAAACATATCAAGTAATATTAACCTATAAAAATTTATACATATTAGCAAAGTTAGCCAAATTTTTCTTTTAAAATATATTATAAAAGTGTCTAGAAGGAAGTTGTTCGGGGCCGTGCGGATTGCACAATGCATTTCGGTAAATTATAAAACAGATTGCAGAAATTTTAACCAATATTATTCGGAAACGTTGAATATTTTAAAAGAAAAATTTGGCTAACTTTGCTAATATGTATAAATTTGTATAGGTTAATATTACTTGATATGTTTTGTGGATCAGCTGATTCTATAACCTTCCCAGCTGGTTGCGTATTACTTTCGTTCAGTTGTATGTTGAACGTCTTGGTGGTGGGGTGCTGTCTCATGTTTGGAGCCTGTTTGGGCTGTTGATCGTTGGGGTGTATTGCACCTTTTTCTTCGAGATGTGATTCACATAACCCCTTTTTGTTTTTGGTGTCTTGATAATGCCTGAATAAGCGAAACGCCGACTGGTAAGTTGGTGTATTTTTGAAACATAAAGCTTTGCATTGTGGTTTTTCCCAATTGCATTATAATAAATAAGAGTGTTTCTTTTTGAGTTTTTGGCTCTATTTTAGTGAATATCTTTTTTTTTATAATTATTAATAATTACTTTTAAAAAGATGATTTTATTCACTAAAGCATGAGTTATTATTTTCACAGTCACCTTACTTGTATATCGTATAATGTACTGAATCAAATAGCCTTGTGTCGTAGTGGTCCATGTTGATTTCACCCTCTAACACACTTGGGGTATTTTTATAATTTTGTTAAAATCATAATTAAGTTAATCAAAACTTATTGTAAGAATGTTTCCTAAATATTTAGGCGATTCTTAGAGAATTCGTTCATTTTATTTTTTAATTTTACTAACTCATTAGATCTCTGATACTGCACTGAGTTGCCATGCCGGAAATCCTGTTTCAAAACCCGCTGCAGGCAAGGCTTTTATTTAGTCTGTTGCAGCCGGAGATGGATCATATGGGATCTAGGACCCTCCTGGGGTTCACTCAGCCTCTATAGAATGTTATAAACATAGGGTACCCAAAAAAGGGGGGGGATCTGGCGGTAGAGCGTGATCTAGTACAAATCACCTCCTTGCAGAACCGTTGTTCAATAAACAGTAACCGGGAACCCAAGACCCGTTCACGGGTTGTAGTGTTACAGGCTCATTAGATGAGCTCATTCCAGTGAAAAGATGAAGTAAAATGGTTTAATAAAAAATTTATTTTTTTATTAAATATTTTATGGATTATTTATGTCTTAAAACCCAATTTGTCCTGTAAGTACGGATTTTATTTGGCTATTTACTTTAAAACATTGATGGATTTTATTAAAGAATTGAATATTGAAACTCATCGATGTATTTGTGTACTTTCCTGATCTGTAAGATAAAAGAATCTATGTAGAGAGAAGAAGATATGTAAAGAGCTTTGACTATTGAACCGGGTCTTACGAGGTTGCTAAGGAAACGCCTTAAAACAATAAATAGATTTAACATAATGATTAACTCAATAAAAAAAAAATTCCTTATCTTTCAAACTCGAATGCACGATTTCCCTTCCTTCAATGTTGTTAACCCCCTCTGGACGAAATTCAACTTATACACAAATTAAAAATAAATATTTATACACGACCTATTTTATAGTAGATACGGGCTATGATCCTGAACCATTCATTTTAAAATTATCAGCTGTGATAAGATTTTCGGGATTTCCTTCATATAGATAAGTAAGTGATCCTCAACAATCTCTTAATTAATATATCCTTATGTAATAAGGATATTAAGGAATGGAGGAAGATTAAGGACGATGTGGGAAATAACATGAGCAATGGAATTACCAATTGTCATTCCTGAAATCTTGTAAACTGCCCAATTTACTGATGCGATAATAACTTTAAAATTGTCTTTTTTATTAGACTAATTGGATAATACGTCCTATAATTGAAATTATTTGTCTGTTGACTATGATAATTTTAGAATATTCAACCACTAATTGAAGATGATGTCGAAATGGCAATTGATAATGCTCGTATTTAATTGAGTTAAAGTTTTAATTGCAGTTCCAAATGGATGCGAAACTAATTGCGGTCAATTATTGAATCATTAAGCGCTTACGGTTTATAGAGGGCAGCATTGTGCAACCGAAGAACATTCGATGTTAATCATTAATCTATAGTAATAACTAATGCAATAACAGTTACATTTTAGTGACCACATACGCTTACATTTGTATATGAAATTAATTTTACATGAAATATATGAGGCGTTTAGTATCAAAACCAGTTCGATCCATTTCATAAAATTTTTCAGGAGAGCCAAAAAACGTTTTAAAAATTCATAACCATATTTTGGAACATTTTATACAAATTTTTGCTTCAGACACGTCAAAAGTGGGTTGTTATTAGATCAGTAGAACTATCTTAGTCGATTCGCGGGGTTCATAATGTATTAAAATTTTTAATTAATTAATAACCAAATTGAATGCTTAGTCAACTACTGACATAAATTTGCAGTATTTTTGATAAAATTATTTTGTAATATGAAAAATAAATATTGCGGATTCTCCAATATGCAATATTTAAAACCGTTTTTAAAAATATTAATAAATGTTAATTAATTTAATTATTATAGACTAGCTTATGCCCACGGTTCCGCTCGCGTAGAATTTGGTCTGCCACATAAAGTTTCGTGAAAAATCATTTTAAATAAATAATTTAATTTTTTTTTTAAACTACAAATTACTCGTACATCCAAAATTTCAGATGTCTAACTTCAAAACTGACGGATTCTATACAATCTTTGAACCCCTATTATATTAGAGGGAAAACCCTTGGGATGGAATAATCCAAATTTCTTTCTTAAATTATACAAAGAACCTATCAGCAAATTTCAAGATGGTAAGTTCCTGATTTGCCTTTAAGTATGTACTAAAATGCATTCTTCACAGAACACAAAAAAACTGTCTGGGGGGCACGTGTCCTCGTGCTCCCCCTAAATCTGCCCTTGCTGTAGCCTATGTGTTATTATGATGTATAACCTGTGCTACTCAATAAGTTTCATCCAAATTCTTTCAGTAGTTTTTGCGTGAAAGAGAGACAAAAATACAAACTTTCGCATTTATAATATTATTAGGATTAGTAGGATATCAAACAATAGTTTCACTCATGTTCTTTCTGTTATTTTAACAACTATTATCATGTGATCTGCCTTTAATTATTTACTATAAAGGATTCCCAACAGTATCTAAAAACTGTCGGAGGGGGGGGGGGCACGTGCCCCCATACCTCCCCATAAATCCCCTCTTGCTGTTACCTATGTGTTATTCGGATGTATAAGCTATATTACTGTAAAGATTCATCCAAATCCGTTCAGTAGTTTTTGCGTGAAAGAGAGACAAAAATACAAACTTTCGCATTTATAATATTATTAGGATTAGTAGGATATCAAACAATAGTTTCACTCATGTTCTTTCTGTTATTTTAACAACTATTATCATGTGATTTGCCTTTAATTATTTACTATAAAGGATTCCCAACAGTACCTAAAAACTGTCGGAGGGGGGGGGGGCACGAGCCCCCATACCTTCCCATAAATCCCCTCTTGCTGTTACCTATGTGTTATTCGGATGTATAAGCTATATTACTGTAAAGTTTCATCCAAATCCGTCCTGTAGTTTTTGGGTGAAAGAGAGACAAACATACAAACTTTCGCATTTATAATATTAGTAGGATTGAAATAACATACTTTTTTTTTAAACTGCGAATTTAAATCAGTTTCCCGAATTTTTTTTTGTTTTGGGGATAATATTTTTATTCCATAATACTGAGTTGAGCATTGATATTGTCTTTTTACCATCTGAAATTCTTCTTTTTCAGAATTATATTATTTATTCATTATATTACATATGATTTATTTATTATATCATATATTATTTATTCAGGTTACGAGTCGATCTCGAACTCGGGATCTCATGACGAATGACCTAGCACATCGAAGGATTTAACGTATATTATAGAAGCTATAACATTTATAGAGATCCCATGTAGCTATTCAAATTACTAATAGACATTGACGGAGTAATATATGGGGATTTATGTAAATTAATATACATGGAAGAGAGATGAATAGTAATTGAAGAAATTATCTCTAATTACTTTGTAGGTACATGTATCATTTTTTCTTCCCGAAATTGGCTTCCTTTGTTAGTTTCGGGTGTAACGAAGTGTGGTTCCTCTCTTTGGAATCTCGCGCCTAACAAAGCTTTGTTAAAAGGAAAAAGCATTTTGAATTTTATGAAATCCCTTCATTTCTTTCGAAAAAAATATATATATTAAATATAAAAAATCGTTTTAATTAAATTTTAATAGCATAGCTATAATATTGAAGATATCAACAAATTACTTTAATTTTTAATTTCAACATTTCGGACTTAAAAGTAAGTCCCATTTTATAAAATTTGGTATTTTTGTCTTTTATTTACAATTTGGATTTTAATTCGTCTAAAGCTTCAAGAAAAAAAAATCGGCTTCCAGTCAACTACTTTATTGTTTTATACGACAAAACGTTTCGACACTATGGTATCATTTTCAATTATTTATTTTTCTGCATTCCTTAACTGGAAAGTCAATATTTTTTAAAAATAATTTTTAAGGAGATCTTTAGTCCTCCATAGTCAAACTTATATCCAGTTAAGGAATGCAGAAAAATAAATAATTGAAAATGACACCATAGTGTCGAAACGTTTTGTCTTATAAAACAATAAAGTAGTTGACTGGAAGCCGATTTTTTTTCTTGAAGATGAAATTCAAATAAATCCAGTTTAAAAAAAGGAAAAAATTATAAGAATGAACGTCTAAAGCTTAAGATGCTAGTATTTTAATACTAATTAAAAATTATGATAATTAAAAAAAAAAATAACATTTCGATGTTTCAGGCATTTAATATGAAGCATGCTTCAGAAAATCATCCGAGGAGGTTTTATACCTGCAAAATAACCAACTTATAAAAGAAAAGTACATGGAAAAAAAAGATAGACTTACAGACCATTTGATTCGCAAAATATACAGCTATGCTCACCATAGGCGTAACAAGGGGGATGGTTATTGGGGGTGTAACCTCCCCCCATTGCTTAGAAGAAATTTAAAAAAAAAAATGTAAGTAACAAGTTAAAAGAAATAAAAAATTGAAGGATTTTACTTTTTCAAAGTTATTATTCTGGGATTACAGAAGTAAGGGTCAATAATGCCAAAACACAACAAAGAAAGTGCAAACGCAGTTATTTTAATGAATAAAAGGTACACTAAAATGACAAACCAAAACGTAATACTGTTTATTTACAATTAATTATATTATTATAGCGGCAGTAGTGGCATCTAGCGTCAACAATAAGATCGTAAATGTGAGAAGAACAGTTTAGACAATTCTTAGAATCTAGAAGTAAGATCTGGAAAGTTCCCTATCCAATTAAGTATAGTAAGTTATTGTAACCAATAAATAGGGTTACTTATATTTAAAAGCTATTTCTTAATTGCCCTTCCAAAAATAACATTTGTAATGAAAATAACATTTATAAAAAAAATCATAATCTATTTATTTAATTTGAAGCTACATCATTATAGTATAATATATATTATACCTATATTACGAGGCATCTTTCTTGAAGGGAGTAATATGTTGGAGTGGTTGACTGGTGGGGGTTAATCCCCCCCATGAGTCAACTCTAGTTACGCCAATGATGCTCACTGTGTAATTTGAACGAAATTGAAAATAGTATTAACTTCCTGGCAGAATGTCCCGTCTTAAAATCTAATAAAAAAAATACTTAAAACATGAGCAGATCTCAAAACAAAAACTAATAGATACTCTGAATGTTTTTTGAATTTAATAGGTTTATATAATTTTGTAAGAAATTCAGGTCTATATAGAACATTTTTCATTTCAGAATTTAATTATTAATGTCAAAAGGGAATTTAATTTATTTTTATGTTGAAGAAATCGGTCCGGGTAGAGGTCACTGAATGAATTTCTCGTGTAATTTGAGAAAATCTCTATTGATAGCCGACGTTTCGACCTACATTGTAGGTCTTCTTCAGGGCTGTGGGGGGAGGGGCTGGGGGTGGGTCCTCTCTGGCTATTAAACACAAAATAATTTATTTTTTGTTTTGTTATTATTCATTACTTCAATCAAACTCCCGGCAGACGTTATAAAGTACCATGCTGTGGTTGCTAAAGTTGTAAATACAATTTTTAAAAAGCACTATAAATAATTTATTAATAAAAGAGCATTTATATCTATAAACAAAATAAGAAAATTTCATACAAATTCTTAAGAAGTTGCGTTCAAAACGACTCGATGTTATCGTTCTAGTCTTTCTAAAGTTATAAATTTACAGTTGACAGCAATAAGAATGTTCACCGCATCCATAGCTCTCTCGATACAGACCCGTAGCAATTCCGAGCTTTTAACCTTACGATATTACTGCCAACGTTCAATAGTTCACGCGGGCTATACACAGAACTTTATTGCACTCTTCACTGAATGGAACATAAAATTGAAGACTTTCTCTGGGCTTAAGTGCAGCACTTATCTCCACGGAGCAATATTGTTACCCTCATGTTCGCTATGTTGGAGAGGATTATATAATTCTAGAGACCAGCAATACTAAACTAATAGTGAAGAGATACTGGTACTAGTAATGGTGATCAATTTTATAAACATCTGAAGAAAGGGAATCCTCTCTGCTAGAAGATATTAACTATAACGCATTCGGGCTGTCGTATGTTTTGAAAAAAAAAATAATATGTACATTATTTCAAGTTGGAAACTGAGCTACTATGTTTGGCTGTTAAAAAAAACCGTAAGGATCTCGATTATAAAAATAAGAATATTTTCTCTTGGATTTAGGAGGCTGAACAAAGTATATTCAAAGATATATAATATACTAATATAAGGAAGATAATGGGCAATTAGTGTAATTAAAATGAATAATGCTTTAGGTAGAACTTCTGTGGATGTCGAATAATAATATCAAATTAAAGCAGTAATAATTCAAATATTATTATGTTTTAAGGGAGTAAAAAATCCTTAGGCCGTACTTCGGAAGGGACGTTAAACGGGGATCCCGAGCCCGTACGATGTCAGGTACTCGTTAAAATCCTAATCCTTATTAAACCTGGATAGATAAAATTTAGAGCTCCCACTGTAGCATCGTCCGATTAGCCATAGCTGCATAAAGTGACGTTAAATGAACAAACAACAACACATATAATTATGGATTTTAAACTGTTTTTTTTTTAAATTAAGTAATTGAAATTTGCAGCTGTACAACACAAATACAAGTAACTTCATGAAATTGATAAAAGCAAGTAGAGAAATTTTTAACATTTTTGTATTTTATTTTTTCTCTTTAAATTTTTATCGAAACCTGTAAAATACAAATAATTGAAAATCAGAAGATTGGGTGACTGAAAAATAATACAAAATGGAAGGCATGAAGAAGAACAGTAGCCAACAGCTACCTCTCCATTGGCTTGCTTTAATTTCTTGTGATAACAGATCTCTCACCCGCGTTCTTTTTAGTCTCCTCCTAGTGTTCTCTGGCAGGAGAGTAGTGGCAATTTGTTATATCATTGGGTGTCTGTATAGTTATTCCTGAAAGCGTTTTTACCATGTTCGTATGTGTTTGGCAACCGTTTGTATTTTTAAGTCCGTATAACATTTACTAGACAAACGCTCTAAGCTCCCAATTAATTACAAAAGACTCATTTATGACAGTTATCAGGCCTATTTGTACATACGGAATTGAGCTTTGGGGCTCTACTAACCCATCCAATTCATCTCGTATCCAATCCTTGCAATCCAAAATCCTCAATGCTCCTTATTATGTCACAAACAAACTCATCCATCATGACCATAATATCCCATATGTTACTGATTAGGCCCAAACTTGATACCTAACCTTCCATGACAAGTTCCATACACACTTGAATCCGCTAGTCTCTCAACTTGCTTCCCATACTATTCCTGATGATCCTCCGAGGCGTCTCAAAAGAAGATGGCCTCGAGACCATCAATTATAGAAATTTATTGGAGTGCTACCGATGGGTAGTTTCTCCACAAGTGTTTTCATGTCATATTTTACATATTAGCAGACTTATTAATTGTAATATTATTTAGTTGTAAATATCAATATTTTTTTTTATTTATTTATTGATATCTACAACTGTATTACAATAATACAACAAGTAAATAGGCTAAGTGATATATAATGACATGATAATGACAAATAAAGAAACTACCCACTGGATTGGAGGCTTTGGGATGCAATAACTGGATTTGTGTTGCCATATAATACACATGTATCATCAGCATACGTGGTAAGGATAGTATTAGGATGAGTTGGGATGTCAGCTGTACAAACTGTGTAAAGGATTGGACCAAGGATACTACCTTGATCAATAAATTAAATTTAAAAAAAAAAACCGTATGCAAGTTTTATTATTGACATATCATGGTGCTTTGGTGACGAGTCTAAGTACTTTTAATTAAAAAGGATTTTAAATATAAATTCAAAACGCTTAGTTATTATGGATAACAATAGACAGCACTGTCCTTGAAGTGAATTGATATCATGTCATATTACTAACATCATGTCATGTTACTAAAAATTCTTCACAAACGATATAATGAACTTTTCCTTTCCATCTGCTCAGATTTCATAACGTTCCACTGATCACTGATTTTTGGGGAGTTGATCTGATATCCTCAGTCCTATAATGTAGGCACTGTTGTTTGCAAGCTTTTGACTGCCTATGATCCTCGAATTACTTTCCAAACTTAACCATTTGTCCTAATATGTATACCAAGTTGCTTGATTCTACTTCTTCAACCGCGCTGGATTAATTACTTTCAGGACTATTGTTAGGTTTGGATGTAAGAAGCTGTAGTTCCTCGATTATCCACTATCCTAAATTAGAAACAACTTGGCCCTTATGCATGATCTCGGATATATCATCTCCTTGCAAAACCGTTGACTTAGTAAGAGTACAGCTCGTACCATGTACTTAATAACCTTCTCGGGTTGTGAGGACAGTAAAAGCTATCTATGGCGAAACAGAGATCTACGAAGGAGGCTTAAGAGCCCTTAAGACACAGCTTGCACAACAGCTTCTATCATGGCTGTCCCATAAAGTGCACGGCAACCCATGAAATGTGCACATTACCCACTGCGCATGCGCCTACCTTTCAACTCCAATAGTCATTCTTTGTACGTCGGTCTTTAAAAAGTCACAAAGATGAGCTATTCAATTTTAGTGAACGGTCATTCATGCAAGTGAAGTGTCCATAATTCCTAATGGATTCTGAAGTATTCCTTCTAACTAATGTTCATATATTAGCTGAAACGAATCCTATTCTATAGTTTTATTGAAAAGGAAATGACTAGTCATAAGAAATTGAAGTGGAAAAACAAATGACTTCCTTGTACAGTTAGTAATAATCAGCAATCAGTGGCTCAGAAATTGATCATGAATACAGTTAAAATCTTCATGAGCTGCAAATTATAGTTTATTTCATATAACATACTACAGACTAAAAAATTGGAATCAGTGTTGCTCAGTGAGTAGGTTTTTAAGTTGGTATGCTAAAGGTTTCGGATTCAAATCCGGCTGTGGGAAGTAAATTATTCAATCTGTTAACAGCCTCAGATTGCGCTATGCCAGGGGTTCCCAAACTTTTTTGTACCACGCCCCCCTTTTGTTGAAATGAAAGCTTCTCGCGCCCCCTTAACAATAAATTGTGTGTGCCTAGGAACAAAACAAAAACAAATAAGTATTACATTGAAAACAAAATTATTTATACTGCCATAAGGTACAACAATATCAGTTTTCATAAAATACAAAAATTATTAATAACAGAAAAATAGATTAGGTTGGTTAGTGAGATGGATGGGTTTCCATTTTTCTTACTAGCATGCCTATTCATGGCTGAGTTTTAGTAAATGCACAACGCGCTAGCAACATCAAGTTTATTCCGATACTTTGTTTTAATTGCCAAAAGTGTTGAAAATGCTTTTTTGCACAAATAGGTGCTTGAAAAAGGCAATTGTAAACGAAGAGCTTCCCGTGATATACTAGGATACACTTTGAAATATTTTAACCATAATGAAGGTTTGTCTATTATATCAAAGTGGTAAATTTTCTAGATATCATGGTTAATTTAGAATTTTAGAAAGACTACTTAAATTTAATTTAATGTTCAACTTGTCTCGCGCCCCCCCCCTGATTTGTCCTCACGCCCCCCCCCCAGTTTGGGAACCGCTGCCCTATGCGATCCTCAGTACTTCTACCAGCCTCTTCAGCCAGGAAGGATCTTTTGTTCAGTACATACTTGAGATTGCACTGCTTCTATGACATCAGTTGTGCCAAGCGGTGATTTGACCGAGATCCCACTAAACTGACAGCTTTTTCTCCCGATTTATGGTAGGTACCAACTTTATAGACGCTGGGTAAGCAAGGTCCTGAAGATCCCGTAGGATTTAACAGATTAAATATTTTATATTCCACGCCTAGATTCGACCCCAGGACACTCAATACATTAATTATTCGACTCCGATAAGTAACTTTTTTTTGTTCGAGACCGGCTGAGACAGATTACAACTTATTTATTCCCTCATCAGCTGTGAAACGACTCTGTGGAAGGCTATCCTGGGGCCCACCCAAGCTTTGTATAAAGCGGGTGCTCTAAATTAAAACCCTACCTGTCTAGCTTGATCTGCACAACGGTTGCCTTAGAAACATGTATTGAAGTGGTACATGTTTAAAAAAAGTTACAATAGATAGCATCGCCGTATTTAGCAACATAAGATAGTTCGGTGCGCACGTAAACCTGAATTGAGCATTATAACAATTTAGCATGCTAAATAAGATCGTTATATATTTTTTTATATTAAAGCTGACACGCATGCCTTTCGAAGCGAATAACTCCTCATCAGCATTGTCCGACTTGTATTATCGGCTTGGACAACAAAGCGGGTGTTGAATCGATTTCAAGGCGCGTTGAATACGAGATATATTCGAGACGGGTTTGAATCCAGCTTAGGCAGTCGTATATAAGCATCTGAATAAAGAAGCCTTTGAAAGAGATCTCGCCTACGGATTAATATTCTCTCTCGCGAAAAAGATTAATGATTTATGAGTTAGGGGGGGTCATTATTATCATCTCAATGGATACGAGGTGGTTCCATGGAGCAGCTGCCTAGATCGCGGACAATGTTAAATCGTCTGTGTAATCTGTGAGGCTGTGGTTAGGGAAAGTAAATAGGGGAAGTAAATAGAAGTCACGGGTAACATGATTATCATGTTTGCTTGTTGGTAGCGGAATGTCAGAATCGATTTATCGATTATCAGAGTGCATGATCCTTATGACATATCGATACCGTTGATTTATTCATTTCACGCCTTATAATGTTATTGTTAAACTTATTCTTAAATAAGTATCCTTTGTTTTAGGTTATTCTTCGTTAGGTTATCACACGTTGTTATCTATGGAGGCAATAGAGAAGCCATCAACAGCTGATTAATAATTTATGTTTAATATATTTCCATAACCTCTTAGGCCATAACTAATGATTGAACCGGCAGGTGGCCCTAGGATTTTTTAAAGGAGTAAAAAAACCTTTGTGACGCCGTCCTTCGGAAGGGACGTTAAACGGGGGTCCCGAGCCTGTACGATGTCAGGTACTCGTTAAAAACACCTATCCTAATTAAACCTGGATAGGCAAAATTTAGAGCTCCCACTGTAGCATCGTCCTATTAGCCATAGCAGCATAAAGTGGCGTTAAATGAACAAACAAACAACAATGATTTAACTGCTGTTAACAGTCATTTGTTTTTTACAGTGTTTTTTAAATACTGTAAAAAACAAATGACTATTCTTTAGTTCTGTTGTCTTGTTATGCATGTAAAAATTTGTAGTTAATTATTGAGCCTACATTTAATGTTTGAAATGAAATATGCGCAAGTATAGTCTGTAAATGTGTAATTTACACAAATATTTTGTATTAAATTGTTTAATTTCATTTTTGGTTATTTTTTGTATATTTCTCTTGCCCGTTTTAATGTAGATTGTTAGTGCACTCATTAAATGTTAATAACTGGTGATTTATAATTCGAGTATTTGATAATTAATATATATATATACATATACATAGTACATCTACATATACATAGTATACATACATATACTGCCCTACTAGGAAAAAAGGCTTAAAGTCCAAAAAATATGAAAACTGAGTTAAGGTCAAATTACGGTTTTGTAGGTGGTTTTCAATATTCTGCATTTAATAAGTAATTATTTGTCAATGTTATAACTTCATTAATTAGCCTATCAACAAAAATATATTATAAGCCAACATGGGAGTTATGTTACGGTTTGCACTCCTGTTTGGAACCGTAGTGTCTCATTTTATACCTACAAAAGACCCCCGTAAAACGTCTCTTCCGCAAGACGGCATTTTTTACTCCCTTTAAAAAATAATTTTCACCTTTCGTCCCTCTTTTTACCAAATATGTTATGTTTTTTTATGATTTGCCTCATATTGTTCTGCAATGCTTTTTCGTTTTTCATAAAATACTACCCTCCCCCCCCCCCCGACCGAGCGCCTTTTTTTCTCACAGAAGGGTCTTTTCTTGCCAAGTGGAGACTTTTAAGCATCTTCGCCTCTATGGGTCGGAACAATACACACAAACAGGATAGTATACGAAATTCGTCTCTATATGTAAATTTTTTTGTATATTTCTGTATATGAAATTGTAGTTTAGTTTTAATTTTTTTTGAACATTAAAATTTCTTCTTGCTACAAATCCGTTTCAAGATGCACTTCTGTATGCAACAGATTTCCCAGCATATATTCAAATATGCTTTCTCGTTTTTAAATGTTTAAATTTTCCATTTAGAGATGAACGAAAGGGGATACCATCTTCGTATAATGTTGCATAATGTTTAAGAAAACCCAGGGGTTCGGGTTACAGACCGCGATTCATTATATAACATATGTATGCTATATATGTATGATATATATGTATGCTATGAGCAAACCTGCGAGCGTACGAATCGGGTCGTGGTATGAATACTCTTGTAATGAAGGATAACGGTTGACAGCGAATGTTAAATGAACATAATATCTCAGTTAGATAAAGTTCAATGGTAACTTATTTTTTTTTTAGTATTTTTTCTATTCAGTCAGATTACCATATCCTTCGTTGTAAACCAATGTCTGCCTGTCCTGCAGTATCTTCTAATAATATCCTGCTGATTCCTGTAAAACAGATCCGATACTTAGCACATTTTGACAAATGTTTAACTTACATTTCTAAGACTAGACCAAAAGACAAGAGACTGGTCGCCGTTTAAGGCTACTTCAACATTTACTAGACAAATGTTCTACGCTCCCAATTAATTACAAAAGACTCATATATATTAATATATAAGACCTGTTTGGACTTAGTAGAGCTTTGGGGCTTCATTTAACCACACAGTTACTCTCGTATCTAATCCCTGCAAGTATGATACTTGATTTAGACCTAAAAACAATTAAACAGTTTATTCACTCTCAGACTTGGAACTTTTTCAACTTAACAAAAAACTCAGGAAATCCCTTAATGCAATCAATAGGCAATTATAACAAACAAACCTTAAGACGATACATACATAGACGAACTAGACATATACTATTAGAATGAATATAATTAATTTAATACATTATAATAAGTTATTAATCATAAGCGGATTTATTCCTTAAATGGTAGAAAAAAAAAATTGTACTAAGATTGTTTTGTACTAAAATTGTTTATTTTTACTACAAATTATACCTATTTTATTTATTTTTCTATTTTGTGTAGGTTTTTTCTTCTTTTTCCTACTGCTGTAAATATATTACAGCTTTTATTTATTATGTTATTAAACTTGCAGTGTAAATTGTTATACTTCAACATGTATTAAATAACTGTTACAAAATTGTAAATTAGCAAATTAAAGGAATAAAAGTTTAAAAAATCTCTGCAAGTCAAAATCCTCCGTAAAATCCTCAATGTCATTTATGTTGTTACGATTAAAGTTATCCACAGTAACCTTAATTGTCCATTTATTACTGATTTGGCCCGAACCCTCATGACTTTATTCCCACTCAAACCCACTAGTTTCAAACTAGTAACCTCTTCAATTCCTGTTTAGTCTTAGCGTATGAAAAGAAGATGGCCTCGTTAAATTGAATTCGTTGTTCGAGTACTAATAATTATGTATTTATAACTCATTAATTTTTTTTTAAATTCTGTTCTGACTGTGATCGACTTGATAAACACATAAACACCTTGGCTAAGAACCGAAAACTTTTATTTTTCTGTTGGAATTTCTCCATTTTTAATTCATTGGTTTAACTGTCCATAATCTTAATATTTTTTTCAACCAGGTCAAGATGCTAAAAATTTTATATTACATATAAATATGGAAGTATTTATATATATAACGAAAATATAAAACTTCAGATTAAAATAAAAATAACTTTATATATTTTTATTTCTAAAAGTGGAGAGGGGGTATCTCAGTGTATAAGAGTGAATAATTATTCTTTGAGTGTACCAGATTCAAGTATGGCTGCGATACATAAAGTATTTAATTCTTGTATATATGTATGAACCCATTTGAGGTCTAGAGACCCTAGTGACTACAAAGTGGGTACCCAAAATAGGAGGAAAATCTGGCGAACGAGAGGCATCTATGAAAATATGAATAAATATTTACTTTAACATTAAGTGTAAAAAGGTATAATAAATTGAAGTAATTGAAATTAAGCTGTACGTGGTAGAGACAGTTCTGTTTGTTATACGATGTTTCAGGGAGGTGATTAGTCCATGAATCATGATCAACCGCCAAGTTGTTTCCCTTTATACAGGCTATATGAGCCCCAGGGGGGTCTCTAGGTACTAGTATGTGTAAGGGCCTGCTGACATCAGCGCGCTCAGGTGTCACTTACCTCAACTATTTGGACATTGTCAGGTTATGCAGGAATTTTTAATAGGCATTTCCTTTCATTATGATACAACAGATTTATAGGAAATGAAATAAATGAGAAACATGTAGACAAAATTAAACTAGAAATAATAAAACATTTATTACAAGCAATATTCATTAAATAACAATTTGTAACTAAAATATGATATTTTTTTAATTTTTAAATGTTTTTATTTTAAAGAGAAAAAGTGTTTTTTTAAAAACATGTTTTTATTTTAAATGATTTTAAAATAAAAACATTTAAAAATTTAAAAAAATATCATATTTTAGTTACAAATTGTTATTTAAACTTTAAAATAGAAATATTTAAAATATGATGTTATGATAAACAATGAAAGATTTATTCCAAACAATGCTCATTAAAAAGAACAATATCTTCAAAAATTGCATCAATAGGGTCTCTTCCCTCTAACTTCGTTATATAAAATGGACAATAGTCTCCAAATGTAATCTACTATTCCTCAACCACGTATTTAATCGAATACCCAGGGTCTTGTTGCATCCTTTTTTCTGGCATCTCCATCTAATTTTATTCCCCACTTGCAGTTTCAATAGAAAAGTTACTATAACAGTAGGAGATGGTTAAGAAAAGTGACACCTGAGCGATGTCAGCAGGCCCTTAAACATACTAGTACCAGAAAAAAATTGTCTCTCAGTTGCAAGTAACTTGTCTAGTTTAATCCAGGAGTAGATCCAGACAGCGAGTTTGATCCTAAATATTGGTGTTGTATATTTATATTTAGTTAGTGTCCTTAAAAGTTTTTCTTTTGAAATGGATGGTCCTCACAACTTATTAGGTTGAGAACCGCTGATTAATACGTTGGTTTCGGGTATTAACAACAGCAATATTAAAACGCTTATAACAGAATTTTCTCGTTTTAGTAAATTTAAAATGAGCAGCAAGAGGATTAAGTTTTGAAGAAAGGTAGATTATAAAGTCAACGAGGTTGCGATTTTCCATAAAACCCACTCAATAATAATCCTCCATTTTTTCTAAGTTCCAAAAAAAAAAAAGAAATGAAAGAAAAAGAAAAAATAAAGGAAAAAAAGTATACTCATTCTAATGATGGAAATAACTTTTTATTTCAGACGAGAATTTTATTCCCCACTTGCAGTTTCATATCATGTCCATTTCCACAACGCATTTTCTGCGGAATGACATTCCGCTCCTGAAGAAACCTAACAGCTGATTTTTCATCGTTCACCTTGCGAAAAATCTTCTTCAAATTCCAAGTCATATATGAAGAAAATAATCAAAAACACATTCACGTTCAACTTTACATAAACAATAACAAAACAATAGAAAGGTTACTATAACAGTAGGAGATGGTTAAGAAAAGTGACACCTGAGCGCGCTGATGTCAGCAGGCCTTTAAACATACTAGTACCGGCCTCTATATATGTTCCATGTCCATACATTACATACATACATATTTACTAGCGGTTTTATATATATGTTATTTTATCCAAAAAGGTTATATATACTACCTATTCTCTTACTTGAGCTGCCCCCGCAACGCAAAAGCAGCGGAGCGGGATAACACGCGTGAACTTCCTCAAGTGAGGAACTACACATCGTTACTTCCAAAACTGAGGCCTGGCCTGAAGGAAAGTAAAAGACCTGTGCCACTACAATCCATGAGGGCTATTTTTGTGATTGTTTAAGCCAACAGTTGTAACAGATTATTATGCCTAAACCACTATCAATTACCAGACTTTCCCCCTAATTTAGAGAGTTCACATTATAGAGCTGAAATATCAAAATTCCAATAAATAAATTCATTCATGTAACACAATAATTTATCTATCATAGTCAGCCTCTAGTCCGAAACCTAACGAGCGACCTAATAATCCATTATAGAAAGAACTAAACTAACCTGCTCCTAATACAGTTTTTAATTTATTTTTTTTAAATACAAATATCGTATCTTTGAGAAATACTGCACCAGGAGAGATATATTCAACTGTTTAATATTAATTTTTCAGTTGTTTTTATTTCTTTTTTAATATATAAGGAAACAGCTCAATAAGTATTAGTTTGTGATCCCTAGGTCTCGATTTTAACACACGAAATCGACTATGTGGACTCTGTAGGACCAGCCTCTACAAATTAATTAACTAGGAGAAAAATCTATTTCTGGAGCTTGATCTGGACTATCATCTTAAAAGTTCTATACTGTGTATTCAGCTCTTTATCGGTTGTGATGATACAGATTCTTTTAATTTATACGAAATTAAAATATAAACTATCAAGAAAACAAAACTACATCTTAGATACGCCGTCCTTCAGAAGGGACGTTAAACGGGGGTCCCGAGCCTGTCCGATGTCAGGTACTCGTTAAAAATCCCTATCCTAATTAAACCTGGGTAGGCAAAATTTAGAGCTCCCACTGTAGCATCGTCCGATTAGCCATAGCAGCATAAATTGACGTTAAATGAACAAACAACAACAACAAAACTACATCTTAAAAAAATTAAACAAAAAAAAATATAAATAATTATAAATGAGATAAAAAAATAGTTGTTTTTTGGGCATCTTTGAGTAAGGTTGCTGTCTATATCTGATGATTCTGTTTGGATTTTTGGTATACGTATGAGTTTGTGGTCTCTAGGTCTCGATTTTAACACGAAATCGACTATGTGGACTCTGTAGGACCAGCCTCAACAAATTAATTAACTAGGAGACAAATCTATTTCTGGAGCTTGATCACGACTATCATCGCCTCCTTACAAAAGTGTCAACTTAAAAGTTCCATAATATGTATTCAGCCCTTTATCGGTTATGATGATACAGATTCTTTTAATTTATACGAAATTAAAATATAAACTATCAAGAAAACAAAACTACATCTTAGTTACGCCGTCCTTCAGAAGGGACGTTAAACGGGGGACCCGAGCCTGTACGATGTCAGGTACTCGTTAAAAATCCCTATCCTAATTAAACCTGGATAGGCAAAATTTAGAGCTCCCACTGTAGCATCGTCCGATTAGCCATAGCAGCATAAAGTGACGTTAAATGAACAAACAAACAACAATGATTTAACAGCTGTTTTTAAATACTATAAAAAACAAATGACTATTCTGTTGTCCTGTTGTCTTATTATGCATGTAAAAATAGGAAGTTAATTATTGAGCCCACATTTAATGTATGAAATGAAATATGCGCAAGTATAGTCTGTAAATGTGTAATTTACACTAATATTTTGTATTAAATTGTTTAATTTCATTTTTGGTTATTTTTTGTATATTTCTCTTGCCTGTTTTAATGTAGATTGTTAGTGCACTCATTAAATGTAAATAACTGGTGATTTGTAATTCGAGTATTTCATAATGAATATATATATACTGCCCTACTAGGAAAAAAGGCCTTAAGTCCAAAAAAAAATGAAAACTGAGTTAAGGTCAAATTACGAAATTAAAATATAAACTATCAAGAAAACAAAACTACATCTTAGTTACGCCGTCCTTCAGAAGGGACGTTAAACGGGGTTCCCGAGCCTGTACGATGTTAGGTACTCGTTAAAAATCTCTATCCTAATTAAACCTGGATAGGCAAAATTTAGAGCTCCCACTGTAGCATCGTCCGATTAGCCATAGCAACATAAAGTGACGTTAAATGAACAAACAACAGTAACAAAACTACATCTTAAAAAAATTAAACAAAAAAAAATTATAAATGATATAAAAAATATGTAAAGGATATAGAATATAGGTGCTTCACTTGTTCGGTGTTCTTATTGACTGCACCCCCCAACTATCTCCTTTACATAAGATCATCCAGTCAACCATTTTCATCTCATACATGAGATAAAAAATAGTTGTTTTTTGGGCATCTTTGGGTAAGGTTGCTGTCTATATTTGATGATTCTGTTTGAATTTTGGTGTACTTAACTAGATGTGCTTGACTCGATGTGATTTTTCTTCTATTAATGACTGAATTAGTAAAATAATCATATGTAGAAAGAAGATAGTTGGGGGGTGCAGTAAAAAAAAAACACTGAATAAGTGCTAGACTTATATTTATGTGCCGACGTTTCGACCTACAGTGTAGGTCATCTTCAGGGCGATTTGGAGAGAGAAGCCGTTGGGTGCATCGGCTGGGTAACAAAACCAAACCGGCTGGCTTCTATCTCCAAATCGCCCTGAAGATGACCTGCACTGTAGGTTGAAACGTCGGCACATAAGTCTAGTACTTATTCAGTGATTTTTTTTTTACTGCACCCCCTACTATCTCCTTTCTACATTTGATCATCCAGTCTACTATTTTCCTCTCATAAAATAATCATAGTTAGTTTTTTTTACTGATTTCGTGAAATCGATGCTCCCTACTTCGTAACGAACAAAGCCACCCTTAATGCCCCATTCGTTACAGATTTAGTCCGAACTCGATACCAGTCCTTTCATGACAAAGTTTATTCCTACTAGATTCAAACCTTGCTACTTCTACATTTGATTAATGGTACCCATTTTATGGGTCTGCAAATCCCACAGAATGCATGTGCTGCTGTAAGCAACCTCTTCAATTCCCCATAATCCTCCGAGGAGGTGGAAGAATGCCATGGGATATCAGCATGTAGTTTCTCTACCTGCCTTTATCTCATACAATAACAGTATTAATATAATATTAATTTATTGATATTTACAACTGTAATAATATTACATCAACTACCCATCGGTAGCACTCCAATACAGTTCAATAGTAGAAGGTCTCGAGGACATCTTATTTCCAGACGCCTCGAACGGTTATCAGGAATAGTATGGGAAGCAAGTTGAGAGACTAGCGGATTCAAGTGTGTATGGAGCTTGTCATGGAAGGATATGTATCTAGTTTGGGCCAAATCAGCAACATATGGGATATTAAGATCATGATGGATGAGTTTGTTTGTGACATAATAAGGAGCATTGAGGATTTTGGATTGTAAGGATTTTGGATACGAAATGAATTGGATGGTTTAGTAGAGCCCCAAAGCTCAACTCCTTATGTCCAAATAGGTCTGATAACTGTCATTTAAATGAGTGTTTTGTAATTAATTGGGAGCTTAGAACGTTTGTCCAATAAATGTTTATGAGAAATTTATACATTTAAAAAATACTATTGTGTACTCTGATTATATAGCATAATTATTTTCTTTTTTTTTGTGATATCGAAAAAAAAATTGTTTGTTCCACCTTTAGTTCTTCTAGGACGGATGACTTCCCCGCCGAGGATCCAGGAAGACCCGTGTGTACCCCAGGACCGGCTGGAAAGTGGCCGAAAGGGGCCAGGGGGGGAGGTCACGTGACGCGCCCCCCTCCTCAGTAGGCCAGTTGTCGAACCTTCAGTCGCTGGCAGTCGTTGTCAGGGATCGCTTCGTCGCTTTTCGCTCTTAACAGTTCGTTCGCGAAAGTTTTCTGTGCTTTAATCTGTATCTCTTTATCCTCGTTGTATCATCTTAACTCACTGGTAAGAAATATTATTTATCATTTGTATTAATTATATTGTCCTTGCAAATCGTCAATATTGTACCAATTGCCTACTTGAACTGTTTTTATTTACCTCACTTGTATATACCAGAAATCACTGCTTTATTTCTACATTTATATTTTTTAACACTAGATATTTTCGTAGATTATTAAACTAAAATATGTTTAATGTCAAATACAAAAAACATGGACTAATATTTTAGAAGCTTGGCTACATTCATATATGACTATCTATTATTGTAAAATTTCTATAATTGATAAACAAGGCATTAATATCTACTCGAAATTGAAAAGTAAAAGTCTCTTTTTTGTAATTTGAAATTTTAAGCTCAAATATATTAACCTTATCTATTACTTCAGTATATATTAGTATATATACCAGAAATCACTGCTTTATTTCTACATTTATATTTTTTAACACTAGATATTTTCGTAGATTATTAAACTAAAATATGTTTAATGTCAAATACAAAAACCATGGACTAATATTTTAGAAGCTTGGCTACATTCATATATGACTATCTATTATTGTAAAATTTCTATAATTGATAAACAAGGCATTAATATCTACTCGAAATTGAAAAGTAAAAGTCTCTTTTTTGTAATTTGAAATTTTAAGCTCAAATATATTAACCTTATCTATTACTTCAGTATATATTAGATATATATATTTATTCCAATCTATTATATCTATTTAATAGAAATTAAACATTTGCAAATAGAGAAGGTAATAATTAAGTGTGCAAAACATTAGCTAAATCTTTATTAATCCTTTTTATAATAAAAAACATTTATGATCCTTTTTAATCTCAACGATTTATTTTAAATATTCTACTTTTAACGTTTAAGCCCTTTAGGCTTAGAACAATATCGAGACTTCATTTTCTTTGATGTTTGTTTAATTGGCATCATACTATAAGTAATAAACCATATAAATAGTTTTTATATTGTTAATGACACAGGCATATTACCTTGTAAAAATAAATATCGGAGAAAATTTGCTATAAAAACATACTACGATATTTCTTTATTTTTTTTTAAAAAAGTGGAAGAAATAAAAGGGTCAGAAGTGTTTGTTATTAATAAAGAATACTAGATGTCAAATAAAAAAAAATGTATACAAATAATTAATAATTTATATACAATGTTGTCATTTACAGTAGATAAACTTGTTATTATATTATCATGAATTCTAAAGTATCCTTGTATATAAAGAGAATATTTATATACAAACACTAGTAGTTAACTGTTTAAATGTTCAGCAATTTTATTTTCATATATTAACAATCGTTTATGTATTATTTATTTATGTAAATATAAATATAAACACTCGCTCACCACACAAGTATAAGTTGGTCATGAACTGTGAACTTGTCGGCCCACCTTTGGCACACTTTTGAAGTATTTCCTTGTAATATATTCTAGTAATGCTTGTATCAAACGTGGCTAATGTTATTTTACCTATTATAATTAGTAATATTTGATATTAAATATTACTAAATTTAAATTATTTATTATTTTAACTGTTTTTGTCCCTTATAGTCCACTCTTTGTAACTTAAAAATAGTTTAAAAACATAATTTCTGATTAAATATAAATTTTATACTCATAATACATTGGTGGTAAAAATAGTTAATAATTTTTGTTTCTTACTAAGTTTAATAGATTGTTTAGTTTAAAAAAAAAAAATTGATCAATTACATCTTTCTTTAAGGAAATAATTGAAGACATATCAGATAAAAGAAACTGCAATATTATGTATCTTTAATATTTTGTATTATATTTTATTGATATTACACTATTATTGTGCAAAATCATAATAAAGTTTATAATAATACGACGAATCATATAAGTGAAGTATCATATTTTTTTAAAGAATTTAAGTATGTTGTTATCCATTTTATATGCATCATTGATAACACTGCAATATCTTTGCCTTTAAATATTACATTAAAAAAAAATTATTTATCTTCGTTCGACCTTCAAGACAGCAAACAAAGATTATTATTAAATAATGGCCATAAAAGTGCTCAAGTAAAGAAAAAATAAAATTACAAAGTTAAGTTTTTCATTTCATCACAAGTGGCAAACTATTTTTGTCTGTTTATTTTATACAATTTTGAACAATAAACAATTGGTGAACATTAAATTTGCCACTTAATATTATTTTCGTTGCAGAATAAATATTATTGTATGCATTGATATCGATGTATACAATGTAATTTATCTTTGACTTTGATTGATTGTGTATTACAAACAGGTGCTTGTGTACGTCTGTTCAATATTTTATTATTTTTATCACTATTTTTAAAATTAAACGTAGACATTTAATATAGCGCCCATTTGTACAGCTTTAGTTTTAACTTGGTCGAGAAAAAATCTTTAGTTTCAGGCGCAAGATGAAAAGACGTAATTTCTTTAGTATTTAAAAAAAAATCTTTTAATGGAAGCTTCTTTGTTTAAGGGGGCTTTGGAATTTTCTATTGAAAAGAAAGTGGAAAAACCATCGTGTTTTTAATTTTAAAAATCCTCGTTCGTTTTCAATAGCTCATAAATTTAATGAAACATTTTTTTCTTTTAAATTGAATTATTTTTTCACTCCATAAATAGAAATACTTTTTTAAAAATTTATTTATCTCAGTGGGCTGAGTTGCTATGGTGAAAGTTCTGGATTGAAATCCGGCAGTGACAGTTAAATTATTTGATCAGTTAACAGCCACGGATGGACTCTGTCGGATTTACAGATCCTAATGGGGCTCACCCAGCCTCTATAAAATACATCGGTAATTGGGAGTTGATTGGGATATCGGAAAAATCATCTCTCTTCACCACCGTTATCCCAGAAACAGTACGGTCTCTACCATGTAATGAACCCAAGACCCCTCAAGTGTTATAGTGATAGTGGTTTATTTAAATAATATCATAACAATAACAAGCCAATTCTATACTAAAATTTAATCATCGAAAAAACTATTTTTAGTATACGTAATAGTACTATAAGACAATTTTACAAGATACGTATCCATAAAAGATCTAGCTGCCGTTTTCTTTTTTCAACGTCTGGTTACGTGTTAAATGTGTCTATGCCTTGGTGATTAAACATACATATGTTTATATATTCACAATTGACTATCAGGACTCTTTTCATTGAAATACAAAATATGATAATAGTAGTACTAAAAACGCATATATACCGTAGCATTGTTATATTTGGAATTTTTTTTTTTTTTTTTTTTGACGCTCTACAATTCTGTTTCGATCATTTAAAACAAGTTATTCCATTTTTTTAAATTATAAATCACAGAAAAAAAAATTGATTTATCTTCTTGCAATCCAAAATAGCTTTTGTAGATGCGGTTATCTTAAAAGCTGGAAATATCAACACTTATACGTAATTCGGTTTTCCCAATTTTTAATCTTCATGTTATTAATCAAGATACTTATATCAATCTCTTTTATAAGAGTTCAAGTATCATTAATTCGATAATTTTATCTGACAGTTTGTCCGTAAGTAAGTAAATATTCAACTTATCTGTATTTATTACTTCATACATGTAATTATGCGATTGATATCTTTCAAATACACGATTAAATAAACAAAAGTACTAAATGCAGACAATCATAGATCTGTTCCAACACAAGTTTTGACTATCATCTGATAGTCTAATGGCTGCTGATTAAATATGTTGGAACATAAATACGCATGCGCCTGATAGTATGGCGAATCTGTTGGAACAAATTTCAAAACAAGTACCACTTGTTTTTTGTTTAAATTTCATCAAATGTTATTACGTTTTTATTGCATCATAAATACAGAATTGTACTTACCTATCATAAAACTGAGAATTTACTGCTTCCTTCAGCAATATAATATTAAACCAAAAACAATATATTTGTCTAGTAAAATCTCTTTTATTCTGTGTTTACTCTCCAGTACTGAGATGGGTTCCGAAATTCCTGAACAAAAGGCCATTTGAGAGTGACTCGAGCGGTAAACAGAATTGTTTGTCTCCTTCGCAGCCAATGGACTGTCTCTGAACGAGTAACGTCATCTTATATTTTCTTGCTTTCTCATATTCCATTATGAGTTATTTTAGAGTAAATATCTTGGAAAATAAGTATTAATATTTGTTGATGACTGATGATGTCCTGTTGTTGGTTTATTCATTTAAGGTCAATTAGGCTGATATGGCTAATCGGACGATGCTACAGCATATCTAAATTTTGCCTATCCAGGTATAATCAAGATCTTTAATTTTTATTATATTTATTTTCCAATATCTCTGTCCAAGTAATACTACTAATTTTAAGGTTATCATATATATTAAGGCCAACTAACCCCAACAGGCTTGAGACCTCTATTTTACGTCCCTTCCTAAGGGCAGCATAGCAGAAGATTTATACCATGATACCAAGGCCATCTACCTGTATGAGCCTTATGCATACAGCCTTATGTTGACCACTATACCACAGGTGACCCATGGGTACTGTTCGTCCCCTTAGTAACAGAAAATACTATCCAAATAATTGAGATCTTTGAGATACGTGTGTTGTGTTGCAATAGTTTAAGTTCTATTATCAAGTCATAAGATCTAACAATTATTTGTAGCAGCAAATTTTAAAAATAAAAAAAGATACATATGTATTTATTCATTAAGATACTATAAATAATATTTCATTTATGAAGTAAACCATTTTCCAGTCAGTTTTTCTTTTTTATTTGTTTACAAATACGTTTCGACTTTTAAGTCATTTTCAATTTCACAAGTTCTTACTGAAAAAAAAAAATAAATAAAATACATTAAAACATTCTTAGTGTTAAACTATTATAAATTTATATTTTAATTTCAAATAGTATCAAGGCATATATGAATAAGTACAGTCCAAAGTATAATCATGCAGAGTAGAAATTGATCATGGAGAAAAAATGTATCTCCAAGTAATTTTAAATTATAGACATTCTCACATGAGGTATCTATACTTAAATTTTTCAGTTATTTTAGGACAATTGGTCTAATTAGAGTTTTATTGTTAATGTTTCTTATTTTTATATTGTTAAATTACAGACCTATTATGATAATTCCAGTAAGAACTTGTGAAATTGAAAATGACTAAAAAGTCGAAACGTATTTGTAAAAAAAGAAAAAAGAAAAACTGACTGGAAAATGGTTTACTTCATAAATTAAGTATTATATAATATAGTCCAGTTGTATCCATATTATGATACTATAAATTTGACAACGAACAAAAGTTTGTAGTCTCCAATAAATATAATTGGCAAGAAAATATTCTCATTTTTAATTATTAAATTAAATGATATGAACTAGTGTGATACAAAATTATAGCGTTATTCCCATTTATAGAAATATCTTAAATACGTGTTTTAAAAATAGTTCCATTATATTTATTTTTCACTCATTTTAAGGTTCCTACATATATTAACGTTTCTAACTAAAGCAATTCTAAATCAGGTATACTATTATCCTACCGTGGATTCACCCTTTGAGACAATCCTACAGCTCATCTAGCCTCTGTAAAGTAAAGAATCCAGGCAGTTAAGCATGATTTCTGCCCAGTTACCCTTCTTGCAAAACCGTTGGCTTAGAAACAGTAAAGTGTATACTGTATACTGAACACAACACGGGTTGTAGTGGTGCAGATTTTTTCTTTATCGTTGTTCATACTTGTATTAGTACTGCTCTCTGAAGCTATTTTTAACCTACTGAATTTGTTGTTTTGTTTTTATAACATATGAGATGCTGATGATACATGTGTATTATCAGTCAACACCAATCCAGTTATTGCATCCCAAAGCCTCCAATCCCATATCACTGATCTTGAAAAATGGTGTCAAAACTGGAGAATTAAAATAAATTCTCAAAAATCCCATCATATCACTTTTACCTTACTTCGTAAACCAATCACTTCCTGCCCTCCAGTATCCTTTAATAATATCCCTCTGGTACCTGTAGAACAGATCCGATACTTAGGGTTGCACCTTGACAAAGGATTAACATCCTGATACAAGACTGAAAAGACAAGAAACCGCACGACGTTTCAGGCTACTTCAACACTTACTAGACAAACGCCCTAAGCTCCCAATTAACTACAAAAGACTCATCTACATGACCATCATACGACCTATTTTGACTTACGGAGTAGAGCTTTGGGGCTCCACTAAGCCATCGATTTCCTCTCGTATCCAATCCTTACAGTCCAAAATCCTTCGTAAAATCCTCAATGCTCCTTATTTTGTTAAGAATAAACTCATCCATAACGACCTCAATGTCCCTTTTGTTGCTGATTTGGCCCGAACCCGGTATCTATCCTTTCATAACAAACTTCATTACCACTCAAACCCTCTAGTTTCAAACCTAGCTTCCTCTTCAATTCCCGATAATCCTCCGAGGCGTCTGAAAAGAAGATGGCCGCGTGACCTTCTTAGTTGAACTTGTGATTTGAGTACTACCAGTGGGTAGTTTCTCTACTTGTCATTATCATGTCATTACATATCACTTAGCCTATTTACTTGTTGTATTATTGTAATACAGTTGTAGATATCAATAAATAAATTTTAAAGAAATAAAATATGAGATTGAAAGTTATTTTTTAAGAATTATTCTAGGACGCTAAAAAAATACATTTCACCTATTACGAAATTTCCTTTACTGAGTACAAGGAAATAGTAATGGTACATCAAATTGAACCATAAATAACACAAACAATGTAATAAGAGTTATACTTTTCCTTTTTATAAAGAAGTTGGTAGACCTGGGAAAAAATTACGATTGATAAATCGATTGTAGCTGTTTCATTGGAGGGCCGTCAATCGATTGTGGGCTTTCCAGAAAATGACGCCTGTCATTTGTAACAATTTGCTGCAGGCCTCAGTTCTGCCTCTCGTTTCCGGCCTTTCTTCTTTCACTTCTTCCTCTTCGCTTCGTTTTACAGTCTAGATTGAAATTTTAATTATGAAATATCAGAAGTGGGTACGCTCTAACGGCCTAACGGCGGACAAGCACACATTTTACAAATAATACGACTGTTCAGTTAATTATATCACAGTAGGTACTTAACTTTTTAGTGGAGATAGTTTGTATAAAAAAATTATAGTTTGTAAAAGAAAAAAGAAATGTCTTAATTATATTTCACTGCATTCTCTGTGTTGAAATGACAGTCCTACAATCGAAATATTGGAATAAGATATAGCCTGTTTCATTTTTCAAATGTATTTTACTGCCTAGCCGTAATCTGCCTCACAGCACGATGAGCGTAAGCTTGGCAACCAACAACACCACACGGTCCATTCCGGAAGAACATATGCACAAAAGAAATAATTGTAAAATGTAACGTACTAAATGGGACAGTTTATTTTAACGCAAACGATTTTACAACTCTCTTACGTGCTTTAACAGCTACAATTAACATTAATTACTTTTGTTTACAGTTATTTATTCTTTTTTTTTTTGGCATTAATTTAGAATATAGTATTTCGCCTTGATCTCAGCCAAATTACATACCTGCAAAACCGTTGGCTCAGAAACAGTACATCTAGTGAACCGAAGATCCTTCATGAGTTGTAGTTTTTTTTTTAATTAGGTTTTTTTTTTACAAACTCAGAAGCTATTGTTGATATTTTTTAGGAATATTTATTTTATTTATAACTTCTGAGATAAACTGTTATTATTTTACAACGGTTCTAGACGGAATATGCACACACCTTCGCTCGCAAAAGTTCTTATCTCGAGTGAACCAGAATGCGGTAAACATTAGAGGCAATATTTCACATCTCCGATAAAATAAACCTGTTATCATTTTGAAACAAATCCCTAACCAGAATATGCGAAGTTTGCGGGAGCAACGTCTGGTTATACAAGAGTAAGTTGTAAGTTGAATAACTGAGCAAGAGTCAACGTTAAAACAAAGGAATAACAAATTCAACGTTCATAATAACAACGCTCAATAAATATTCATGTTTTCTAACCAAATGCGAGACTTCAACGAAAAGATTTAGTGCTATTTTAAAATTATATACCAACGCAGCTCTGATTTATTCTTCACTTGGGTTTAAAAATTGTATTTATTTTTATTTTATTTATTATTTATTTAATATAGAAAAAAAAGGTAACGATATTCGAATGAAATAATACAGTCAATTGACTCATGGCTGAAATAGTAACGCCATGTTTTTTGTTATAAAACTTGAACGTGTACCACAACAACTTATAAAGACTCTTGATTATTGAGACTAATATATATATATATATATATTTTTTTTTTAATTTGTTCCCCCCATGGTAACCCCATGGAGGGACCGTTTATTAATATTAGGACATGCTCCATACTTAAGTAAGCATATTACATGTCATTACATGTGATGTTAATAATTACAGATCAATTTGGTATCATAATTACAGAATACATTTTAGTAAAATTTAACAATACAAGAAATTCAAAATTTATAGTTTGACTCAATTAATAATTTCTGAGAATAAAATTAAAATTAAACTTGTAATCCTAAATTATGTAATGAAAAATAAATATATATATATATAATATATATATATATATATATATATATATATATATATATATTATATTAAAACAGTACTAT